>MU227179.1:583207-623655 GCA_018584345.1 Thuja plicata
CTATAATTCAGGCATTGAAGAAGTGGAGACACTATCTACTTCCTAAGGAGTTTGTTTTGTATATTGATCATCAAGCTTTGCAATATTTGAATAGTCAAGGAAAGTTGAATCAAAGACATTTGAAATGAGTTGAATTTTTGCAGAGTTACACATTTGTTTTGAAACACAGGAGTGGAAAGTCTAACAAAGTTGTAGATGCTCTTGATAGAAGGCAACTTTTTCTAACAAAGATGTAGATCAAGGTGGTTGGGTTCAAAGAACTCAAGAGTTTATATCCAGAGGATCTTGATTTCGGTGAAGCTTGGAAAGCTTGTATAGAACCTGTTACTCTAGATAGAATGAAGTGGCTGGATTTCATCATTCAGGATGGAATGTTATTCAGAGGGAGCCAGTTGTGCATTACACGAAGTTCTATGAGGGAGAATCTCATCAAGGAGAAGCATAGTGGAGGATTGGCTAGATATTTTGGTCGAGATAAAACCCTTGCTTTGGTTAGCGAGAATTATTATTGGCCATAGTTGCAGCAAGATGTCAAGAAGTTTGTATAGAGTTGTAGAGTATGTCAAATGGAAAAAGGAGCGAAGTAGAATACAAGATTGTATCAGCCATTACCTATACCAGAGAAGCCTTGGGAGGATATCAATATGGACTTTTTTCTTGGTTTACCAAGGACTCAGTGGGGACATGATTCAATTTTTGTGGTGGTTGACAGGTTTTCAAAGATGGCACATTTCAGTCCCTATAAGAAGACTAATGATGCTATTCATGTGGCTGAATTGTTTTTCAAAGAAGTGGTGAGACTACATGGTCTGCCAAAGAGTATAGTTTTAGATCGAGACACTAAGTTTGTTGGATATTTCTTGCACACATTGTGGAAGAAGTTGAAGATAGACTTGAAGTTCAGCTCATCACATCATCTATAGATGGATGGACAAACAGAGGTGGTGAATAGGAGTTTGGGAAATTTGCTGAGATGTTTGGTTGGAGATAAGCCAATAGGCTAGGATTTGATTCTACCACAGGCAAAATTTTCTTATAATAATTATATGAATAGGGGCACTGGTAAATCACAACTCTAGATTGTATTTGGAAGTAGTCCCAGAAATGCTTCAGAGTTGAGGAAGATAGACAAAGGAGAGATAAGTAGTGCTGAAGCTGAGGATTTTGTACAACATTTGAAGAACATCCATGAGGAGGTGAGGAAGCACATTACCAAGATGAATGCATAGTATAAAGCTAAGGTAGATGAGAGAAGGAGGCATAAAGAATTTTAGGTTGGGGATGAAGTCATCGTTCATTTGCAGAAAGAGTGATTTCTAGTTGGTACATATAACAAGTTGAAAATGAAGAAGTTTGGGCCATGTAAGATACTGAAGAAGCATGATTTAGGAAATGCTTATGAGGTAGAATTTCCTACTGAGTTGAACATTTCACAAGTATTTAACATTGCAGATTTGATAGAGAACCATGAATGGGGTGTTGAAGGTGAGATCATAGAAGCACAGTGGAGTATTCCGACAACTACTTGAGCTACTAAGGAGATTGAAGATATATTGGATAGTTGTGTTGGCAGAAGCACAATGAACATGACGTATGAAGAATATCTGGTCAAATGGAGAGGATGACCTATAGAAGATTCATCATGGATGACAAAGGAGGAGGTTGACCATCTTGGTTTTCCTCTACACACCTAAGATGTGACAAGGTCACTTCTCAAATTACCCTGGGTGTCTGATGCAGAAGCATCCTGGGTGTAAGGGCAATCTTGCATCACCCAAAAAAAAAGTGTTTTCTATTCAATAAGGGCTATTTTGTACAAAGCTTCTATTTTTGGAAACTTGCTATTTTTAGTAAGCTGGCCATTTGAATTTGAAATGTTCTAATTTTTCAGGTGACAGTTCATCTTAGTCATATAAGCATGCCAGTTGAATTTCATTGCCAGATCATTTGTATTGGCAAAGTTGTTAAGGATTTACTGTTAAGATTTTAAGGTGCAAAACCTTTGAGCTCAATTTTTAGGACCTTAGAGGCTCTGGATCAATGTCAAACCCCTAACTAACTGGCACTTCGCGTATCAGGCACTGTAGATTGTGATCTCCCCTTTCTGGAAAGTGGTTATAATAGCCAATCGAAGCTACGATTTAAAAGTTATAGCTTCCAGAAGTTGGGCTACCTAATCTCATATTTTGTAAATATTTAAAGTCGACGCTTTTGTAATAAAAGTGAAAAATAAATAAATGCTAAGGGTAGTCGGCCTTAATGGCTAGATTTCTGGAACCTTCTCGGGTGGTGGAAAATTGCTTATTTAAGGAAGGCTTGTAATGTTTTCTGAGGCAGTTCTGGGTGGTTATTTGAGGCTTTGTCCTACAGATTATTGTAAGGGATGCCCATGTGGCTTTTGATATTATAATTCTGAAGTTTGTAATTCCACATTTGTGGAGCCAATAAGAAACTAATTTTTTGTTCTTGTAAATTTTTGTTGTTTCTCTCTATTTCTATTGTGTACTTCTGGTATTAAGGGGAGTCCCCTTCATCAGTTGAATAGAAACATGAGCAAAGAAAATGATAGATTTCAATGGGAAAACCTTGGGTCCCTTGATGATAAACAACAATTCATTTTCTTGAGAAACATGTTTATCTCATGAAAAAAGTAACATCTTCAATGCTAACAACTTCATAGTAGAGAAGAGCATGTTTTCTGAAGAGGAACAAAATTTTTTTGAAATAGAGCAACAAGTTCCTTAATAAGAGTCACACCAAATATGGAATGATCATCTTTCAATGAGATTTGAATATAACTGTTATATACTAAATTTTGCACCCTGCTAAGCACTTGAGCCTAACAATCTAGTATAACATGGGAATCACTTCTAGGTTGTAGGACCTCTGCTAACTGAAGTGGAGCCTCTAGATTCTAGGCCGGTTCTTCTTGGATAATCATCTTATTTTATTTTGAACATGAAAGTAAACTTGGAAGGAAAATGGATAGAAGGAGAGATGAAGGGAAATGACTGAAAAGAAAATTATCCTACTAGGTGATACACCGAAGGTAACATGAATCATAACACAGTGACCAAAACTAGCATGAAATCCTAAATCTAGTAAAACACAACTTACTGAATAGGATTACATAAATATTTGATAGAGAGGTCTGAAATGAAAAGAGGTTATTCAAGGAAAGATAAGATTTCACAAACAATAGCATATTCAATGGAATAGACATAGACTATGACCTACAAAAAAACATCCACTCCAACAAATAGGGATAGGGATGAGACAAGATAACAAGGGATGAACAAAATCATCAAGATTATCCTTATCAAATCTTCCATAATAGCACACAAAGATGCAGAAAGAACATAGGCTCAAGAACTCCAAGATTTCTCTAATATTAGCCACTATATTATGCTTCAAAAAGAATCCCAAAATGCATGAGAACCTGATGGTAGGAAAAATACCACAGAAAGTCTTGCATAAGCTTTGGAAGATTGAGAATTACAGACACATGAAAAGCTTGAGGATAGAGAAAATGTCACAGAAAAATTCTTACATAATCCAAACCTATTAGCAAAAGAACAAAAAATGACTTATATACAACCTCCCCTAGCACATAGGCTCGAGAGTCAACCCATCTGATCAGTTAGGCTAGGATTAGGGTTATAATAGATTCTCAATAAACAATGCAGAAACCCTAAAATAGTCAAGTCTTCTCATCAATGCACTCGGGAAATATCTCAGAAGATCATATATGGCCATGAATTCATCTCCCATCATCATTAATTTGAATAGAGAAGTCAGCTCGACCCATCTCTCTTGTCTGCAACTTGAAAGACCATGTCACCACCATGAAAACCTTGAGAAACAACATTTAAATATTTAAATTCAAATACAAACTATCACAGGTGGTGTAGAATGCCCGATCAACGACCCAGATTTGAATCTTTATGAAGTTTAAAATATGACCATCAATCTACTTTAAGCTACCCGCAAGCATAGGATCAGATCTACCACGTGGCACATAGGTGCGATGCCTTAATAGTTATCCTTCTTCATCTTTACGATCAAGACATTATGCCCACTGTCCGATCTACATGAACTTTCTTTATTTTTATTTTACCTTTGGCATTGAACCCAGGCTAACTTGAACACATGTCTTTAAGGAATGGTCCTTAATGAGTAGATTTTGAGCACTTTGGCATTAAGGCTTTACACCCATCATAGGGTGAAACTAAAAATAATCACAGATTAACCTTACTGAAGACAGGTGTAGGGTTCTGACAACCTGCCATGTGTTGTACCGATGCTTTACCTTGAAGATTAACTATATGCACCTTGGAGATCAAGGGATCACGCAAACTGTTGGATCTTTATTACTTTATTTTTCTTTACTACCCTTTTCAACCCAGGACCCATGATGTCATCTATGCCACATATCATCACGACTTGATGTCTTGAACATTAGATCTCTATCATCTCAGCTATAAGCCTTTACATTGTCCGTCTGATCAAATAAGACTTGATCGATCTTTACTTTATTCCTTTCAACCTTAGCCTGGCCCATCATGGACATGTGTCTTCAAGGCGTGATGGCTTAATGGATAGATTTTGATCAATTTGTCTTTAATTCATTAAACCAACCATTGGATTAAAATTGAGTTGCACGACACATAATTTTGTCCTTACCAGTGTGCTGGGCCTGCCATGTGCCATGTGTCATTCAGGCTTAATGGCTTGATTGCTAGATCTCAAGCACTTCAACTTTAAGCCTTTAAGCCGATTGTTTGATTAAACTAAACTTGATCAGTCTTTAATAAGCCAAAGACCCTACATAAAAGTGACCCCACCGTCCACCTGGCACAATGGATTAATGGATTAATGAATAGATCTTAAGCACTTTGTCTTTAAGCTATAACTCTGACCATACGATCAAAAGAAACTTGATCAATATTTAACTTGTCTATTAATCTCAGATCTGAACTGGACACGCGTCGACAAAGTGTGATTCCTTAATGAATAAAAACCTTCATCTCAGTGATTAAGGCATCATGATGATGGTGTGATTGAAAAGGAACTTGCTGCCGCCTGGGGTAAATAAAGTTCTTCGGGACTTAGGAAAATAAACTTAGGAAAAGGTAACCCGCTTAGGAAAAATAGCTTTGGCCCCAATCGAACAACCTAAAACACATGGATAAATTAGAACTTAAGTGGTGAAAAAGGTAATGAGATATTAGAATGGGCCACCAAATGACTAGGGTTTAAGAGATTTTTTATAGGTTTTTTTGCATTTAGGGCTCAAAGACATGAACCAGGGGTAAAAATAGTGACCTATAAATATGCAAAAAGCAAGATAAAGACCACCTAAAGGTGAAAAATTCTTACAAGATGGGCTCTACCCTTGTGGGAGCCTCATTTACTCCACTTGTAGCCAAAATTGGATAGGATGCTAAATTTGGGTAACATTTTTGGTGATTTCTGCTGAATGTCAGCCTGCTAGACATATAAAACTAGTGGTCTTATGACATTCCATTGGGCAAGGAGTCTGCATTAAGCACAAAAAGACACTTCTAGGAAGTAGGAGGATTGAAACCAAGAGGAGGTACTATAAACCAAAATAGGGAAAGAACTATACAAGTAGAAGAAAACTAACTGTGCAAAGCACTTTGAGGAAAGCAGGAAAAGCTAACCTAGAAAGAAGAACACAAAGAAAGAAAACTTAATTATAAAGCTGGGAAAACCTCAAAACAAGGTTTTAGGTGAAATCCATTGACAAAAATTGGAAAGGGTTCTCCTTTAAGAGTTGATAGCTAAAAAGCATTATGCTCCTTGCACTTATTGATCACAAATGGACCTCCTCAAAAAGAGTCATACTTGGTATGTCTTCCAGGCCAAGATTTGAATTCATCCCATTTGAGGACTACATCACCAACATTGAAGCTCCTTGATCTAGCTCTCCTATCAAATATTTTCTTGGTTTGCATCTATTGGAACTCCATATTTTGCATGGATTTGTCTATGATTTCTTCTAACTCCATGAACTGAGCATATCTTACCTACAAAGGGTCTCCTTCTTCAAAGAGGACAAGTTGGGTAGCAAGGTCCAAAGCTGGTAATTCAGTTGAAATGGACAATTTAGTCTCCTTTCCATAGAATAGCATATATGGGGAGTTCCCAATGATATTCTTGGGAATGATCATGTCTAACCATAAGGCAAACTTTAGTTTAGAGTGCCAATCTCTCTAATTTTCTTGTAGAGTCCTCTTTATTATCCTGATCAGGTTCTTGTTTGTAGACTCCACTAAACCATTACCTTGGGGGTAATAATTGAAGCTTGTGTTTAGGTAAACACCATGTTTAATTTCCCATTAAGTGACTCTTAAGCCTATGAAAGCAAGTGCATTATCTGATATAATAGAGTCTAGGGTTGCAAACCTATGAATTATGTCATCATAAAAACCCAAGACATTACTCTCATTTGTTTCTTTTAATGTAATAGCCTCAGTCCATCTGGTAAAATAATCAGTTACAGTGATTATCCACTTTTGGCCTGCACTAGATGGGGGTTTAATTAGGCCTATGAAGTCAATTCCCCACTTCATAAAAGGTTGGTCTATCCTGAATGGTTGGAGGGGCAGAGCTGCAAGCCTTTCCTTACCTACAAACATGGCACACTTCATGCATTTTCTTACATGATCATGACTATTCTTAAAGATAGATGGACAATAGTATCCAACCCTCATGATCTTGAAAGAAGTATTCCTAGGAGAGAAATGACCTCCAAAAGGTCCAACATGAAATTCATGTAGGACAACTGCTACTTGTTCTGAATCAATGCATCTTAAAAGAACACCATTATGATCCTTTCTAAAAATGATCTCATCAATCAAAAAAAAGGGCATAGATTGTAACCTATAATACCTTCTTTTTTTCTAAATCCAAATTTGTAGGGCACTCTCCTATCTTTAAAAATGAACCATGTTAGGCAACCAACCTGCTGCCTTGGCATGTTCTTCTGTTGAATGCACAACTAAGGATGCATTCATTTGATCTTGGTATTTTTTAGTTTCATCCTTGGTCAATTCTTCACAAAGGCCTCTTCCTCTAACTAGCTTGGTTACTTGGATAACAATGTCATATTCCATGACTAGTGATCCAACCAACTCTTTTCTCATTTAGGTCCCTAGAAAGCAAGAACTCTTTGACACTTGGATGAGTAACCTTCAATTGTACCTTACTATGAGTTAATAGATGTCTAAAATTTTTAAGGATCTTCACCACAACAAGTACATGTTTCTCTACAAAATAGTACCTTTTCTCATATTCTTCCAAACCTTTGCTAAAGAAAGCAATAGGTTTCTCCAATCCTTCTGAGTTTTGTTGAGTTAACATTGTAGATATGGCATCAGAGCTTTCATAAGCATATAGAATGAAATCTTTGCTAAAATCAGAATTCAGTAAGACAATGGCCTCTGTCAGAGCCTCTTTAATGGCTTGGAAACTACTCTTTCCTTCTTTTCTCCAACATAAGACTGCATTCTTCTTCAACACTATTGTTAAAGTATTTAACAGATCTGCAATGTTAGGAAAGAAACATCTGACAAAGTTAAACCTTCTTATGAAGGAATGAAGACTCTTCTTGTGAGGTGGTAGGGGTAGCTCTAGAATAGCTATAATCCTCTCAGGGTCCACTATAATACCTTTTTTGGACACAATATATCTGAATAGTTTCCCTTCATGGACCACAAACACACATTTCTTAGGATTAAGGGAGATCCCAAACTCCCTGCACCTTTCAAATATTTTCCTCAGATGTTTGATGTGGTCTGCTACATGTTTAGAATAGATAGTGATATCATCTAAGTAGACAAGTACAAAATTTTACATGAGGCTTTTAAAGGCCATATCCATAGCCTTTTGAAAATTAGCACCTGCATTTGACAAACCAAAAGCATCTTCTGATAAGCCATGGTTCTCTACTTGGTTGTAAATGTAGTCTTATATTGATCCTCCTTATTAAATTGGATCTGATTATATCCTAAGTAGCCATCTAGTAATGAGAAGTGTTCTGATCTAGAGACACAATGCAAAATCTATTCCATGGATGGTAATCGGTGGTGATCTTTTAGGGATGCCCTATTCACGTCCCTAAATTCAACACATAACCTTAGTTCCCCATTATTTTTCCTAACAGGAACAAGATTGGATACCCAACTAGTATGCTTTAAGGGGTATATGGTACCACTTTCTATCAGTTTGAGAACTTCCTTGTGCATAAGTGGCTCTAGTTTGGGGTTGACATGCCTTTGCTTTTACCTAACTGGCTTAGCATTTGGTTCTAGCTCAATGGTATGTTGAGAAGGTACTGGATTAAAACCTTTGAGGTATTTATATTAATAGGAAAAGACATTAATGAACTCTTGAAATAATTGAGTATAAGCCTATTTCTCTGAATTAGTGTTTACCTTTCCAAACTTTAGGCTTTTACCTGGCTCCAGTTCTAAATTAGCATAGTTTTCCTATTGAAATACCAAGCTATTCTTATTCATTTTTGCTTGCTCATCCTTATTGAAGATAGATTCTAGGGTGACAAGGCCTTTTGGAATCTTATTTGATTTAAGTTGTACCACTTGGTCACCATAGTTCTGCATTAGTCTATCCTGATTGTGCTCTGAAAAGACATCTTCTTCAAACAAGAATTGCAAAATTTGCTCATTATTATCAAACACTTGCCAATTAACATTATTATTAGAGATGGAAGGCCTGAAAATAATCTTAACATGTTATTGATCCTTCCTTACTTAAATGTTTTTAGGATTATCAAATTGGGATCTAACAACAACTAATCTATCTGCATTCTGATTTAATTTTCTAGGGATAGAAATGATGTTGAAAGCATAGAAATCTTCTATTGCATCCCAACATCTATGCTTGTAGGATTTCATTGTATCATTCTTGGTAGAACTTATCCCTCTTACCTGGCTTACCACCAGCTCATTATCACCATATACCTTTAGTGCATTATCCTCAAATCAACAACTATTTGGGGCGGTCATTCTCTTTCTTATCATTCTTAATAGGTTATGGATAAAACAATACCTAAATAAAAGTTCAAAAATACTTTATGGTATTCATCCAATGACATTGATGGTATTTATTTTTTCACTACCATGACCCATAGGACTTCAAACTCTTAAGTGGACCAATTTTTTAACCATACACAAACTTTAATAGATGAGAATGCAGTAGACAAAGTGGATGAAATTAACCACTGAAATGTCATTACAAATAACTTTGTTTTTTCTCGATTCAATTGTGTGGGAATTTTTTGCATCATATATTTGGATCATACTCCATTATCCATTATTAGGATGAGAAATGATGATGGATCACGAAGCATGATCTGAAACATTGATGCGAAAAACTGACACAATCGAATCTCAAAAATAACATAGTTGACATGATAGATTTGTTAGTAATAACTGAGAGGAGGGGTGAATCAGTGGCCTCAAAATATTCTAATAATAAACCCTTAAAACTTAGTTCCACAATATTAAGCCTCTCGTTCTCTTCATTCCTATAAGATGAATGCCTCCAAATACTTAGATCAAATTACTACTGCTCGGAATGCTTTGTAAAACCTTCTACTGTATGTTTACCGAAAAGCAGTCTGTAAATTTACTGAAAGATAGTAAATTATCTAGAGTATATTGACCAATCCAGTAAATTTAAGTGTAATACAAAACACTAAAGTAATGACTCATAAACACATTGACATGGATTTTTAACGTGGAAACCCTGTTAAGGGAAAAACCACTTGGGACCAGTAACCCAAAATTTTCACTCTTCTGAAGTGAGCTTGGTGAAGAGCCAACTATATTAAAGGTTAAAAACACACTATTAGGTGTGTCCTTGTTAGAGGATTTAAAATTTTAGTCTGTCACTTGATATCGGGCATCTCTATGCTACCATTTTTGATCAAACACTCACTTGGCCTGTCACTTGATATCGGGCATCTCTATGCTACCATTTTTGATCAAACACTCACTTGGCCTATCAATTGGTATCTGGCATCTCACACTATCTTCATGATCAAACATTTTGATACTCCTTGTGATGTATCTCAATATAGAAAGGATATTTAAATCCCGCTCGGTTAAGAGAATTTATGAATCAATGGTTAAACTGAGACAGTATAATCTGTTCACATATACAACTTATACTTGTAGATTTTCAGATCTATTGTAATCTCATTAAACTATTCTGGTCAATATAACTCTATTTATACCTTTTCTCCACTTTGATTCTTCTCGGTGATGTTGTTCTCTATTGCTCGGTGTCCACATAAAACTTTAGCTCTTTCCTTAGCTTGTTGATTAGTGTTGTATGAAGTTTCTCTTCATCGGTTTCTCTTTAGCATCATCTTTTCATTCATTCACTCACCCAATTCGCAATGAATTGAGTTTTCTCTTTATAGACATGATATCACCATTGTTAGGTTCTTGATCTTGGTGTGATCCACAATTATCGCCAATCAAATTTAAAGCAAAACTCCTATTTTATCTTGTTGAGATCTTATTGCCAACTGGACAAAACAACTTTAAATCCATTACTTATCTCTGGCTTATGTTGTTGATGAAAATAATGATAACAACCTTTTAACTCTATATTTAGCTCTGCCAACTAGATATTTGTCATTTCTAAAATCAAGTTAATTTTGGTGTTTAACTCTTTAATAGCGTCGGTCAACACTCCAGTTCTCCTCAGGCTTCTCTGTCAGTTTACACTATGTTTCTGGCCATTGAGTATGCTTTTAATTCTTCTTTTCGGTAATTCTCGTCAGTTTTCTTGCTCGGGCATCACTGTGACTTGACTGTTGGTGACCTCTATCCGTCAGGTTTCACTAACCGTTGGTGTTTGCAGTCACATTGTGAATACTTGTCTTTTATGCATTATTGAAAGTATAATCTTTATCTCTTTGATTCCTTGAAGTCTTTGACACTTTGATTATAACTGATTAGATTATATCAAGTTGACATCAATGACAATACAATCCATTAACTGATTCAATGTCTTGCATTATCCTTATGTATTTCAGTGATCAACTTAACATCTTCAAACATTCAATTAGTTACATTTCGTCAATCTCTCCCTTTGGCATTGATGGCAACATACTATATTATCACACTATACTATTACTAATACAATATGAAATATACAGTTTCATTAAGCTTTCCTAATGTAACTATTACAAAATGTCTGGCTCTCGGTAAGCTCAAAAATATCTTAGATTTATTTATTTTAGAGTGGTTGTCTTCAATCTTCAATCCCTTCAATGGATAGATGTATCATCTGATCTCTATTCTGATATGTGCTCTGCCTTGACTGTTCCTCTTCTTGATAATCTCTTTTTCTTTGACATCAATTTTTCTCTTTGTTTGAACTCTCTCCCATTGTTACTTCTCTCCCTTAGATGGATATTTCATGTGTAATCAATTTATCTCCCTTAGAATATTGATTAACTCTTCCTTTCTGATTTTCAGGAACTTCTCTTCATGGATAATGATATAATCTCTCCCTTTATGTGATATAGAATCATCTCTCCTTTTTATGATGAGATCATCTCTCCTTTTGTATGATAAACAAAATCTCTCCCTGATGATAATTGTCCCTTATGATAATGAGATATTTCTCTCCCTTTGAAAACAATGCTAAAAAAAAATACTTCTCCTTGTTTTATCATCTATATCATGTTCCATCCCTTTGCATAATATATTCCTTGAATTTTCCTATCCATCAGCAATACAATGTTCTGATTTTTGGTGCAGATATGTACCTTGCAATGTACATATGTATCTGTTGCTATCCATCTCAGTGTTTGCATCAACATGACTGATCTTTAGATTTGGTATAGGATGATGCAACCTCCTAGTCAGATTACTGACCTATAGACAAGGGTTGAACCCCTAGTCTTTGTCTCAGGTACTCAAAAATATCCTTTGGTAATGGCTTGGTGAATATATTAGCTAACTGTTCCTTTGATTGAACATATTCCAGTGTCACTTCCTTTGCTTGCACTTGTTCTCTTAGATAGTGATACTTGATAGCAATATGCTTAGTCTTAGCATGCATGATTGGATTCTTAGAAATGTTTATTGCGCTGGTATTATCATAATAGATAATTACTGGTTCAATGGTCTTCATATTCATACCTTCCAACAATTTTTTGATCCATACAATATTGGAGAAATTTGCAGCAACAACCACATATTCTTCTTCTACAGTAGACTGAGAGATGCATCCTTGCTTCTTTCTTATCCATGTAACAATTCTGTCACCCATGAAGAATGCTCCTCTAGTTGTGCTCTTTCGGTCATCAATTTTTCCATCCCAATCAACATCTGTATATACTTGTATCTCAAATTTTCCTTCTCTTTTGTACCATAAGCCATAGTCCTTGGTGTTCTTCAGATCTCTCATAATTCTCTTGACAACAGTCATATGTGATTCTTTAGGATTAGAAGAGAATCTTGCAATAATTTCAACTGCGTGTGCTATATCTGGTCTGGTGTGAACAATATACATCAATTTTTCAATCATTGATCTGTATAAGGTTTGGTTTACCTCATTTTTCTTGTCTTCTTTTGTTAGCTTGCATCCAGTAGCCATAGGTGTTCCAACTAGTTTGGAATCTTCCATCTTGAATATCTTTAGCACTTCCTTGATGTATTTGGAATGAGTGATGTATATGCCTACATCTTGTTAAAGAATCTGTAGACTAAGAAATAATTTGATCTCCCCAAACATAGAAATTTCAAATTCCTTTCTCATTTCATTTGCAAAGGATTTGCATAACAATTCATTTCCCCCAAAAATGATATCATCAACAAAAATTTCAGCAATCAGAATATTACCACTGGTATCTTCTTTTAAGTACAGATTATTGTTTTCACTTGTTCTAACAAATTTTATGCTAATGAAATATGAGTGAATTCTTTCATACTAGGCTCTCGGTGCTTGTTTCAATCCATACAAGGCTTTAGGTAGTATACATACCATTTTTCTCTTGTTTGGATCAACAAACCCTTCTGGTTGTTCAATGTATACCTCTTCTTCCAATATTCTATTTAGGAATGCAGATTTGACATCCATCTAGTATACCTTGAATCCTTTAAATGCAGCATAAGAAAGTAAGATTCTAACTCCTTCTAGTCTAGTAACAAGTGCAAAGGTTTCACCATAATCAATACCTTCTTGTGCACATCCCTTGCATACTAATCTTGCTTTGTTTTTAGTGACTTCTCCATTCTCATTCAACTTGTTTCTGAATATCCATTTGGTACCGATGACATTCTTGTCATCTAGTCTTGGTACTAGTGTCCATATATTGTTCTTCTCAATCTATTCTATTTCCTCAATCATAGCACTGACCCATTCTTCATTCTCAAGTGCATTGTTAATAGATTTAGGCTCAAAATCACAAAGTAAACATTTGGTGTTAAGTGACTTACTTCTTGTTCTTATTCCAGCCTTCTTGTCTCCTATGATTTGATTCTATGGATGATGTCTTTTGACATACTTGGAAAGTTTTGGTTTAGCTCTATGTTCATCATTCTGATCATCTTCATCACCTTTATTTCCATTTCCATTTTTCAGAACATCATTTTGAGGATTATCTTGATCGTCGGTAATTGCAGCCTGATGCTTGGGTGCAATGTTCTAATGCTCAAGAGCGACACACTGTTTCTCGGGTAGAGTGTTAGGTTTTGTCTAAACAAACCTGTTGTAGTCCTCTGGTTCCTTTTTTCTTTCCTTATCATTATTTTCTACAAATTCATCTATTTTCACATTTGCACTTTCAATGATTTTGTTAGATGACTTGTTAAGACATTTATAAGCCTTGCTTTTGGTTGAATACCCTAGGAAGATACCTTCTTCACTTTTGCGGTCAAGTTTTCCATTTCTACCATCCTTCAATATATAACATTAACTACCAAATATTCTAAAGTAACTTACATTGGGTGTGTGACTATACCAAAGCTCATATGGTGTCTTCTTTGTGTCCTTCTTCAATTGTACTCTGTTTAGTGTATAGACAGTAGTACTGACAGCTTCCCTCCAGAAAGTTTGAGTGATGCTTTTCTCAATCATCAATGTTCTTGCAAATTCAATAATTGATTTGTTTCTCCTCTCACCAATTCCATTTTTCTGTGGTGTCCTTGGTGTAGAAACTTGTCTTTTAATTCCATTCTCATTGCAATAGTCAGTGAATTCTATTGAAGTAAATTCCCCTCCTCTATCTAACCTTAAGCATTTCAATTTATTTTCACTTTGTTTTTCTACCATTGCTTTATACCATTTAAACATCTTAAATGCTTCTGATTTATCTTTTAAAAACACGACTGTCATCATTCTAGAAAAATCATCAACAAAGAGAATAAAATACCTATCTCCATAGTAGCTCTTTGTCCTCATGGGTCCACATATATCTGTATGGAATAATTCTAGAATTGCAGTAGATGTATGGGTTTTTCTCTTGAAACTATACTTTGTCTTCTTACCTTTTTGAAAATTCTTGCACATGATATGCTCAAGCTTAGTCATTATCGGTAAGCCTCTGACATTCCTTTTGTTTCTTATCTTTATCATGTTGTCAAAGTTCACATGACACAATCTTTTGTGCCACAACCATATGTCTTCATTTCTAGCCATTAAAAAGGTGGTGTTAGTGTCATCAAAATAGAAAAGGTTACCTTTTGTCTTCTCACCGGTACCAATCAACCTTCCTGATTCATCATAGATCTTTGCCTTCTTATTTTCAAATGCTACTCTATGACCTGAATTTTTCAACTGAGAAACACTTAACAAATTATAGTTCAGTCCTTTAACCCAATAAGCATTTTCACATTTTATCAAGTTATTCAACATTATGGTTCCTTTACCTTCAACTAGACAAGGTGTATCATTTCCCATTCTCACTGAACCACCATTATAGTATTCAAAAGTCTCAAACTTTTGTTTATCAATGGTCATATGGTGAGTGCAACCACTATCTATGATCCAGACATCATTTTTACTAACTTTAGATAAGAGTACAGTTTCTACATAACTTTCTTCATCTTCATCTGAATCATCCTTCATGGATACAAATACCATCTCGATGTCTTATTCTAATTTGGTGTTAGTGTCATCAGCTTTGTTCTCAACTAGGTAACAAGCTTTCTTCCCTTTGTCCTTGTAGTCTTGAGTATTTCACTTGTCAAATTGTCGGTTGCTCCAGTAATCTCTATTTTCACCTTTATCAAACTTCTTCTCATATGAACTATCAGTTCCTCTGTCATCTTTTCTTCAGTTTGGACATCTTGCAGCAATGTGTCCAACCTATTTACAATTGAAACATACAAGTGGTAAATTACCTTTGTATCTGCCTTTGCCTCTCTGCAATCTTCTGGCCATAAGTGCTTCAATCTCATCAAGTCCATGATCCTCATTATCACTGTCACTGTCATTTCTAACAGCATGTCTATGACTTGAGTTACTTATCTTTAGAGAATATTTGAATGCAGATTCTAAGGATGGTAAGGCACTATTATCAAAGTTATTCATCTCAAATGAAATTAGTCTACCAATCTGACTATCTAGAGTAACTGTATTGTTTGCAACTACTCTCATTTCTTGAATAGCAGAAACTCTAATAGAATAAACAAGAAATAAGGTTCTTATGATTTTTCTTACCACTGTCTCCTCTTCAAGTACACCTCCAACTCCTCATATAGCATTTACTACCTCTTTGATTCTATAGCTATAATGAGTAATGTTTTCTCATTCTTTCATGCTTAGGTCATCAAACCTCCCTCTTAGGTTTTCTACCTTTTCTTTGAGTACATTGACGTCTCCTCCATATACAAGGTTCAAATTATCCCACATTTTCTTTGCAGAGGTGTAGGTTTTGACATCTTCAAACTCCACATCAGAGAGTGATGATGCAAGTTCTATCATCATGCAGTTATGCTCATGCTTGACTCTTAATTGTTCAAGAGTATGAGGTCCTGTAGGCAACATATATTCAGTATCTAAGTATTGAACAATATCATTTCCAATACCTAATAGGTGGAGTCTTATTCTACTTTTTCATGATGTAAAGTTGTCTTTATTTAACTTGGGCACATCTCGTCTGTTCTTCTTTCGATCTTTAGCTTAAGGTGTTAAAATCCCTTTCTAAGCACACAAGCTCTGATACCAAATGTTAGTAATAACTAAGGGGGGGGGGGGGGGGGGGGGGGGGGGGGGTTGAATCAGTGGCCTCAAAATATTCCAATAATCAACCCTTAAAACTTAGTACCACAATATTAAGCCTCTAGTTATCTTCAGTACTATAAGATGAATGCCTCCAAATACTTATATCAAATTACTACTGATCAAAATGCTTTGTAAGACCTTCTACTCTATGTTTACCAAAATGCATTCTATTAATTTACCGAAAGATGGTAAATTATCTAGAGTATACCGATCAATCCAGTTAAGTTAAGTGTAATGCAAAACACTAAATTAATGACTCATAAACATATTGACACATGGATTTTTAACGTGGAAACCCTGTCAAGGGAAAAACCACTTGGGACGGTAATCCAAAATTTTCATTCTTCTGAAGTGAGCTCGGTGAAGAGACAACCCTGTTAAAGGTTACAAACACACTGTTAGGTGTGAACTTGTTAGAGGATTTAAAAGTTTAGTCTGTCACTTGATATCGGGCATCTCTATGCTACCATCTTTGATCAAACACTCACTGGCCTGTCAATTGGTATCTGGCATCTCATGCTATCTTCATGATCAAACTTTTTGATACTCCTTGGGATGTATCTCAATATAGAAAGGATCTTTAAATCTTGCTCAGTTAAGAGACTTTTTGAATCAATGGTTAAACTGAAATAGTATGATCTGTTCACATATACAACTTATACTTGCAGATTTTCAGATCTATTGTAATCTCATAAAACTATTTTGATCAATATAAATCTTTTTATACCTTTGCTCCACTTTGATTCTGCTTGGTGATGTTGTGCTCTATTGCTCAGTTTCCTTAGAAATTTTTAGCTATTTCCTCAGCTTCTTGATCAGTACTATATGAAGTTGCTCTTCATCAATTTCTTTTCAGCTTCCTCTTTCAATTCATTCACCCACCCAATTCATAATGAATTGAGTTGTCTCTTTATAGACATGTTATCACCATTGTTAGGTTCTTGATTTTCTTGATCTTGGCATGATCCACAATTCTTGCCAATTAGATTTAAAGAAAAACTCTTGTTTTATCTCGCTGGGATCTTCTTTCCAACTGGACAAAACAACTTTAAATCCATTACTTATCTCTGGCTTATCTTTTCGATTAAAACAATGATAACTACTAGTTAACTCTATATTTAGCTCTGCCAGCTAGATATTTTTTCATTTCTAAACTCAAGTCAATTTCAGTGTTTAACTCTTTGATAGTGTCGGTCAACACTCCAGTTCTCCTCAGGCTCCTCTATCGATTTACACTATGTTTCTGGCCGTCGGGTATGCTTGTAATTCTTCTCATCGATAATTCTCATTAGTGTTCTTTCTCAGACATCACTGTGACTTGACTGTCGGTGATCTCTATCCATGGAGTCTCACTGACCGTCGGTGTTTTTAGTCACATTGTGAATACTTGTCTTTTATGCATTATTGAAAGCATAATCTTTATCTCTCTAATTCTCTGAAGTCTTTGACACTTTGATTATAACCAATTAGATTATCTCAAGTTGACATCAATGACAATACAATCCATTAACTGATTTAATGTCTTGCATTATCCTTCTACATTTCGGTGATCAACTTAACATCTTCAAACATTCAATCAGTTACATGTCATCAAGATTGTGGAAATCTAAAGTTATTACGTCATTCAGATTACAAAGATCTTCTTTCTTAAAGATTGTGAGGATGGATAAATAGATCATCTATCATTTTACTTTTATACTATCCATAATAAATAGAATCATTCATACCCTTTGAAGAGGTATAAATTTCAAACAAGATTTCAACATACTATTTGTAATCTTTGTTGAAAGAAACAAATGTTGATCCTATAAATGTTTTTAACCATTGCTCCAAAAATTGTTAGCAAATATTAAATATAGAATAGGGGAAGAGCACTAGTATTTGAGTTCATTCCAATATTTGTGCACTACTTATGCACCCAACCCGCCAATTATTAATTTTAAAGGAGCCAAAAAATGATAACTAAAAGTCCATCAATAATTTTCATATGTACCAATAGCCTTTTAATTTTTAGTTTTTTAGTTCATAATTGGCCCATATATGCACCACTATTAGGACATTTGTGCACCAATAATGGGACATTTGTCCATAAGTACTAGTAATTTTGAATGCATTATTATTGGGGCATCTTTAAGTAGGTATCGAGCGACACTTTCAAATGGTCACTTTTTGACCCTTCCATGCTTAGAAATGTCTATAGGGAGCTTCATTAATACCTAGAAGCCTTTTTTTTAAGTAGCTAAATCACATACAAAGACAAAAAAAATCTTCAAAATTTGATGTATAATTTAGGCTATGCAAGTGTGAAAATAAGTCATTAGAGCTACTGATACACTTCCCCTGAAATCTTTATAATGCTAAATCTATGACTGCTATGCTACCCCTCTTTATATGTAAATCATGGTAGGTTTCACATTAAATTACAAGTTTTATCTATCATAAAAATGTGATAAAAATTCCTTACATCTTTCGCACAATGAAAAAGGATGGGGTACTAGAGATTACTACCTTTCTTCTTCTTATCTCATCTTCCCTCTTGTGAAATGGTGCTTTCAAATGTCAAAGTGAAGCAATACACTAAAAGGATTTGGCCAATGCGACATTCTAAATACATTATATTCATTAATTTATTCAACTAAAACTAGTTTGGTAGTTTCTCCTCTTAAAAACTATTAATGTGCATATTTAGCTATTTTGTCTACATTGGTTTAGTCATAGTAAGTATGTGGATACAATGTTGTAATGGTTTAGAATGCATGATTGTAAGCCAACAAGTATTCTAGTTCTTTTCATTAGAGTTTTATTTTAGACATGTTCCTAAATTTGACCATGTTTTTGATATAATGTCTAATGTGTATTATGTTACTGCTATTGATAGTTTGATGTATACAATAGTTTGAACTAGACCAAATATTACCAAAGTACTAAGATTTTTAAGCAAGCTTATGTCTAATCATAGTAAAGAGAATTATAACTTTTCTAAGAGGATTCTTATTTCTATTTATGTTATAAAATTTTCATTGATGTTGAGAAGTCATTGGATATATAAGGATTTGTTAATGCAAATTAGGTAGATGACTTGGATAGTTGAAAGTCTCTCTGTATTTGGAGGTGCAACGAGTTAAGTGAGTAAAAATAAGAACAAAATTAATTTTTCCACCATAGAAGTGGATTTTACGATTGCTACACATGCCTCTAACGAGATAATTTAGTTACAAATACTCAATACAAGTATTGGTTTTAATTACACAATTATTAGAATCGAATGTGATATCCAAAGAGTCATTTATTTGGTTAAAAAAATGCTATATATAACGGGCCTACATTAATTATGATAATTTATAGTATCATAATAATAAATTTTTGAGAATGTTAAGGTCTTGTTAGAAAAGCTTGACACTTCAAATAATGTTATATCTTGTTTATAAAGCTAGTGATCTTAAATAAGTTCTCTAGTTATAAAAATGACATGGGCCTTCCTACTTGTAGTTGATTGTATTTATTTTACTTATAGATGCATTTGTAATGTATAATATCAAGTGGAAGAATATTATGATTAAGGAGTCATTTCATTGCAATATGTATTACAAATCGACCTCTTACACTCTTGGAAAATGTTCTTTGACACCATGGGTGTACTTGATAATTAATTTTGTGATTCATAATTCCTAAGACTCTTTGCAATAGCTTTTATATCTATTCATGCAAGAGGTGGAGTTGGAAATGGTAATTACAATTTTTATTAAAAAAAAATCATTTTACCAATATGGGCATGAGATTTGAGATGTTGAGAATAATATTGAATATTGTTGGTGGCTCCCATATGATTTGGTGATGATTTTAGATGCTTTCATTAAGATATGAGCTATTGTGGAGGAATTACAAATAAGAGATGTAATCTATCATTTGTATGGAGGTTTCTTTTTTCTATAAATGGCTTAGTACTCATTACTATTGCTATACTTAAAAGAGATTCTTATTTTCGATGTGGGAGATTTATTTTTTTCAAGGATTTAATGGTACGTTCTTTCAGGAAACCATTTCTCAATATTCATCTCTCGTTTCTTATATGCCTAAATTTTTTTGTTCAAAAGATTTTTGTGAATACTATAGTTAATGGTCACATTACACAAATATGTTTTTTTTTTATAGCATAAGATTCAAGGTTTGATCTATAGCACTTCGATTTATGTAAACGTAATAAATAAGAGAGGAAAAATATTTCTTCCTCATTCCAACTAAAATGTTTAAGTATAAACTATTTTTTTCCTCAATATGATCACTTTTATTAGATGGAAATTATAAAACATGGAGAAAAAAAGAGAGACTTAAACAAATCCTTTTCCTCAATATGATCACTTTTATTATATGGAAATGATAAAAGATGGAGAAAAAAAAAGAGATTTTGAACAAGCCATTACAATTTTATGAGGAATTTGTTAGGTTTATTGATGATCCATCTAATGCATCATCAATTTTATTTATAACATATATTTTCATATGTAATAATGGATACGACATTTCGATCCACATTGGGGGAGATATTTACTATCCACATTGTTAATCCCTAAGTTCTGTTGATGATTAGTGATCCACACTTAGTCATTTACTTAGGCAGTTTTAGCTGGTTATCATTGTGGCCGAGCTAAACATTCAAGGCCGAGCAACATTGCCGAGCAATTTTTAGGTTGCCGAGTTACATCATGGCGAGCCGAGTAGAATATTAAGTGTCGAGCATCAGAGATGTATTGTGCCGAGAAGAACAGTTTTTTGCATACATGTCAGGATTAATTCAAACTTTGATGTAAACGGTTTAGGCTGACTTGTATGAGATTTGAGCTGACATTTGTACGCATTTAATATTTTTCTACTGAGTTAATTTCACATTTAATTATTTTATACTATGCATGGCATGGAGCCAATCAGGAAATCAGTATGCATTGGAGGTATAAACAATAGATCTTGATCGTTGATCTAGATCTCACTGCCAAATTTGAAAAGATATAATAAGATGGCTTCTAACCCTAATATACAGTGTGAGAGTATGAAAGAGAAAGAGATATATGGAGAAGGGTTGTATGTTCATGAGAGATGAATAGTAAGTCATTTTGAGAAGGAGCCTAGATCAAGAAGAATGACAGAGTAGTGCAAAGTAGAGTAAAGACATATCAGATTGAGAGATCAAAGAAGTTATTGAAAAGAGAAGATCTGTCATCAGCATCTGAGTGCATAATGAAGGATCACTACTTGGAACATTCTAATAGGTGTATCAAGTTAAATCTCTTAATAAAGTGGTTTTAGCAGGCTGTTTCCAATCTCTTAGCCGAGTACTTACTTTACTGTATGTTGAAATCCTTTAACAAGGTAGATTGTAATGATCTTTAGTTCTTAACAGAACAGACCTTTAACCAGGTAGATTGCATATTGCAATCAAATTTTTTTATCCCTATCAGGCACACTTTATTGCTGCAGTAGTGAAGATTTTGTAGGTGTCATCCCCACCCCAGTTTTACCTATTTGGGTTTCTAGGTTACCATAATTCTGTGTTATGAGTTTCATATTTGATATTATGGATGCTATCTAATGTTAGGTTAAATTCATATATGTATGAATGTGGATAAATTTGTTTTAAGTGGTTTAGTTTGAAGATCTGATTCACCCCCCCTCTTAGTATCTTGCTTTCCCATTCTTGTACTTCCAACAATTGGTATCAGAGCACAGTTCACCTACAAAAGCTTTGAATTATCTTGTGAGTACAGATCTTGAGATGGAGATTTACAAGTTGGGAAAAGTCATTGAGAATCAGAAGATTGAGATCCAGCTAGCATTACATTAGCTTGAGACAACAAGATAGGAATTGAAGAAATCATTGATAGCTAGGAAAGATTTGGCCAAACAAATGAATGATACTCATTACCAGGAAGATGACACTGCAAATCTATTTCAGAATGAAGATTCTACTAAGAGTGATGCAACAATTACAGATCTACTAGAAAAGAACAATGCACTATGTGAAGAAGTTAGAAACTTGAAAAGAGAACAAGAAATGTAGACAGTAAGACTATGTGAAGTACTGGAACAAAAGAAGAAAGCTGAAGATGAAAAAACTATGGTAGAAGAAGACAAAAGACTGATATCTGTCAGACTTGATGAAAGGACACATGATGTGCAGATGATGACAATCAATCAGATTGAAATGGAAAATCAACTGCTACTTGCAAATCAGGAGATTAGTAGGAAAGATATGGAAATGATAAATCTAAGATCTGAGAACAATCAATTGAAAGATGATCTGAGATCTGAGAAGGAACTTTATGAAAGGTTGAATAAACCTAATGAAGCTTTGACTCATTTTGAGAATTTGATGGAAGCATCAAGAAGGTCAAAGGATTCTTCTGGATTAGGTCACATGGAACTAAAGACATCTACTGAGAAAGGAGAATCATCTAAGAATGGTGAAAGGAGGAATGCAAAGACAAAGCACAACAAGCCTGTTTTCCACCACTCTGGAAAACTAGGTCATACAAAAAACATTTGCTAAAGCAAGAAAGGTAAGTCCAATCCTAAACCTAAGCTTAATGGTTACTATTTTAATTGCAAGAAATTTGGACATAAAGCACATGAACATTGGGCTGAAGCAAGTGATGCACCCCCCAAACCAATATTTAATGGTTATTGTTACAAGTGTCAGAAACATGGTCATAAGGCACAAGACTGTAGATCCAATGCTAAACATCAATGTACATCAAAGACACAAACAAAAGCATCTAAGAGAAGCAACACTTAAAACTGGGATTATAATACAAGACAAAGTTGTCATTACTGTAAAGAATATGGACATGCACCTGAAGATTTCTTAAAGACACATGTCAGAGGGAAATCTAAGAGTTGGATGAATGGAAGCTTAGTCTGTTTTAGTTGTTTGAAGATAGGAAACACTAAGAGAGAGTGTAGGATAAGAGTTCGTACTCCTACTATTGAAGAAGTGAGAGCATAGATGAACCAGACATGGGTAAGGAAAACAGAGCCGAGTAGTAGTGAATCCACTGAAGCCGAGGTTACCCAATCCAATGGATCAGGTGATCACGCCATCTCCAATTGAGCAATAGAGGTATGTAAGGAATTGCATTCAAATTTTAAATCTTACATCAGTTCCTAATATGTAAATATGCCAAAGTCCATATCTGCATATGATAAGATGTACCAGGACATGTTTGTGACAAGTGACAAGAAGAGTTACCTGCACTATAGGTGTCGAGTTGGTTGGCCAAGTGTGGTAAGCTGAGTGGTATGCAAGTTGTGTTAGTTGGCCAATGACAGCTGGCTTGCACTAACCTAATGGGAAAAATAATTAATGCTTACCTACCTTGACCTTTTGAGTCTATATTTGGACAAATGGTCTATTATTCACTTTTACCTTGCGATTTTTAGCATTTATAGAGTGATCGAAGAAGTTGTAGATTTGATGTTAGCGAAGTTTGTTTTGATAATTTTGTTAGCATTTCATCAGCAACCCTAAGTTGAATAGTGCAAAGTGATTTCTTTTCAAGGTACTCTATTCTTCATTCTCGAACCCTAACTTTAGGATATTATGGATGCAAGTTCTTCCACAATAGTCAAGGGAATGGAGGAGGATTTAAATCAAATTAAGCTAGTAAGGAGTGATGCTTGCGCACCACCAAACTTCCGTGCCATTCTAGAAAGTGAAATTATGAGTGATTTGAACAGAGCCCTCTCATCGATCCTACCAAAGGTACTTATGATTCATGATGTTAGATCATGTTACATGGTTAAAATTGGCAAAGTGGGAAACAACGAATTGAAAAATTCTTATGAAAATATGTGTGAGAATGGAATTCTGAAAGATGAATTCAAACATTTAGCCGACAAAGGGTTAACTTGTGCCCTAGATTTTCTGATAGAATTCAAGGATGAATGGATGAAGGTTTTCCTAAGCTAAGTTCATAATATGCATATGTGGCTGGACAATGGACTAGTAAAGATCACAAAAGATATTATCCAGTGAGTTACTGGGTATCCTATTATCAGTGGTAAATGAACTATGAGAGACAAAAGTAAAGAAGAGATAGCAGCTAACACTGGAGCTATTTGGAACAACAAAGGAATGACTATCTCTACAATTACAGACTTGGAACTTGATTTTTGAGTGAGAGTGATTGCTCACAAGTTCTGTCAATAAAGCCGACTGGATAATGTTCCTTGTACCACCATGGACCAGGCATGGAAGATAGTAAAAAAGAATCACACCTATGACCTTGTCGAGCTGCAGTTGACACAACTAGCCGAGAAATTACTATCAATCAGGAAAGCCAAAAGCTCATCATGTAAGTTTGGCTCTTTGTTAATGTGTATATTTTTCTATATACATAAGTCATTTTCTACACTAGGAAATATTGTCTAGAAAAAGGACAGACCCATCACTTTATAGATTAGTGAATGTATTCAAAAATTAGGTAGAAATTTCAATGGTATTATGGGAATTTATTTTGTGGAATTCAAAAAGAGAATGAGGTTGAGGACCAAAATTCCTAATTCACTTGTGGAGAAGCACTATGATGAGATATGTTTCTTAGTGGATATAGACTACACATATATTCAGGCTATGACACCTAGGGTATCATGGCTGGAGCCATTTCCCTATGAAGTTAATATTGATGAAGCAGCAATAGCTATCAAAACACTCCTAACAGAGGAGATTGATACTAAAGCTAAAAGATTCAGAAATTTTGATGAAGCTAAGGAAAATATTTTGATGAATCTAAGGCAGGAACCATGGAAAGAAAGAGGAAAAAGATTGTGAAAAATCTAAAAAAGATGGTTGGCTTTCCGAGTGATGAAGAGCTAGAGGATGCACCTCTAGACATATCTACTGGACAAGGAGAAGATGTATCTGAGGAACAAGAAGTAGAAGTTTGTGAACCTAAAGAAGAGGTCACTGCTAAGGAAAAAGGGAAGAGGCCAGCAGTAGCAAAGGTAACAAAGCTGAGTAAAGCAAAACCCAGAGTTACCCCTCCCATTGAAAATCATCCAAGGACAAGGGCATTTGATGTCACATCACCAGTAGAATAGAATAAAGTCTATGCAAAGAAGATTGGAGAAAGTAGTTCTGGATTGAAGACTAAATTTGCAACAAAGGATATGCCAAGCCTACAAGTTAAAAGACCAAGAAGAAAACTGCATTTGAATCTAGAAAGTGATAAGAACATGAATGAAACTAATGAACCCATCAACATACCAACATCATCATTCAAGAAACCTATAGATATTGATGAGGTATGTGAAAATTTGAGAAATTCTATAGGGTTATATGGTTTTAAGTTTATAAGGTATGAAAAATTGAAGGCAGGAGACAAACATAAGGTTTAGGAAGCTCTCCTAGACATGATGTGTAATTTCAAATTAACCCCTACAACAATAGGAGACAATGTGCCAAGTGAGTTGTATGAATTTCTATATGGCAAGTGGGAATTTGCACTCACAACTGAGAGACAAATTAGGAATGGCACATTATCTCAAGTCATTCCTGAGCTAACCAAGAAATAGAGAGCAAAATTTGTTGAAGAGTATAAGCACAAATTTTTACCTAAATAGAGAGGTTATGCTATCTTGAAGAATGATATTAAAGGGATAGTACAACAGAGTACTAGAATTTGGAAGGAAGTTTTTGGACTAATTGTTTCAAAAGAAAAGAGATCTGATGAAGGAACATCTGAACCAAAGGATAAGGAAACTGAATCCATCCCTGTATCATAGATATCAATAGTTCACATTTCAACTGAGCCTGAGAAGACTAGGACAGATGCACAAGATCAATCAGAGACAGTTAACACTGTTGATCTGGCTATTGATAGTCCAATTGATGTGACAATGGATGACTCTAGCAATCTGGATGCCGAGGGTTAGGATGAGCTGAGGGACTCAACTATTGAATCACCTATCAATGAAACTGAGGCTGAAGAAGAGAATAGTACAAAAGAATAAGAAAGAACTCAAAAGAAATCTAAGGATAAGGATGCTCAAGATGAAGTAGAAAAGGAGAAAACAATTGAACAAGAGGTAATTGTACAACATTCACCTATTTTAGAGGTTGTAAAATCAGTTCTAGATAGTAGTGAGGAGATAAGAGATACTAGCAGTGAGCCTAAAGAACAAGAGGCAGTGCAAGTGTTGGTTGATTTACCACACTATGCATCATCAAATCCCACTAGTACTAAGATAGGAAGTATGCCTGATCAGTAGGCAATTTTGACTGAACTTAAAGATGCAATGGTGTCAACTACTGAAACTGGAAAAGGTATTGTAGAAATGAAGTTGAGTAGTAGTTCACCTGAATTCAAGAGGAGGAAAGTTATGAGGAAGAAGTCCTTGATTCTAGATGTCACATTAGATGAAGTTATTGTGATTCCACCATGGGATCGCAATGTTTTGTCTTATGAATAGGTTGAGACTCTTCAAGAGTTACTTAAGAGGAAGAAAAGATAGGAGGAACTGAAAAGATAGAAAAAGAAAAAGCAAGTGTTACATGACATAAAACATATCTTTGTAAAGGCTTTTGACATGGAAGATGAGTACTCTCAAGCCCCTATTCTTGAACAGTTAGTTCACATTGTGCAAAAGGTAAATGATGACAATATTGAAGCAAATTAGAAATTGTTGCAATGGTCTGAGAGGAAATTCGAGAACAAGGTACTTGCAAAAATATCAGGAGAGATTGCAGTAAAATAGGTTGAACTTTCTTCTCTAGTATAAATTTTAGGAGTTGCAAAAAATGTCTATTCATTGTATAAGAGGTTATCTGAAGTTGAATTCTTCACAAAGGGTAATCAATAGACTTTAGAGAAATTGCAACTAGACCAAAAGTCAACCGGAAGCTCACTGAGTATGGATGCTAGCACTAGCTCCTTACATTTTAACAGGCCAACTTATGCACAAAGGAAGATAGCCAGGCTCATGGCTGAAGATGGTCAGATTAGGACCAAGTTGATTACTATTCAGACAAGTTTGATACCTCACCTAGAGGTCATTCAGAAATAAATTTTATCTGCAAACGAATTGATTAAGAGAGACTCTCATCTCTCAACTGCAGAAAGCTTAGTAAGTCTAGCTACCGCGCTAGAAGTGAAAATAGAGGTTATGAAGTTTGTCAAGGACAGTTGGGACTCTGCATTTGAGTCTACCTTACAACTTCATAAACAATTTTTGGACAAGTATAACTTGACCCCACTAGCTATTAGTGACAAAAACAAGGGGGAAACTGACAGGACTGACAAGGATACAACATAAAGGAGATCAGAACAAGTATCCATGTAAATTTTTTTTTGAAGGCATGTATACTATGTAAAGTTTTGTATGTAGTATGATGTACATTCCAAGGGGGAGTACAGTGTGTACTTAGGAAATATTTTGGATGGAATGAATTGTAATGATAAGTGTGTTTTTGCCACTAATATCAAAGGGGTAGATTGTTAATCCCTAAGTTCTATTGATGATTAGTGAACCACACTTAGTCATTTACTTAGGCAGTTTTAGTTGGTTATCACTGTGGCCAAGACAAACATTCAAGGCCAAGCAATATTGTCAAGCAAGTTTTAGGTTTCTGAGTTACATCATGCCGAGCCAAGTAGAATATTAAGTGTCGAGCGTCAGAGATCTGTTGTTGTCGAGTAGAACAATTTTTTGCATACATGTCAGGATTAATTCAAACTTTGATGTAAACGGTTTAAGCTGACTTGTATGAGATCTAAACCGACATTTGTACGCATTTAATATTTGTCTACTGAGTTAATTTCACATTTAATTGTTTTATACTATGCATGGCATGGAGCCAATCAGGAAATCAGTATTCATTGGAGGTATAAACAATAGATCTTGATCATTGATCTAGATCTCACTGCCAGATCTGAAAAGATATACTTAGATGGCTTCTAACCCTAATATACAGTGTGAGAGTGTGAAAGAGCAAGAGATATATGGAGAAGGGTTGTATGTTCATGAGAGATGAATAGTAAGTCATTTTGAGAAGAAGCCTAGATCAAGAAGAATGACAAAGCAGTGTAAATAAGAGTAAAGACATATCAGATTCAGAGATCAAAGAAGTTATTGAAAAGAGAAGATCTGTCATCAGCATCCGAGTGCATAATGAAGGATCACTATTTGGAACATTCTAATAGGTGTATCAGGTTAAATCTCTTAACAGAGTGGTTTTAGCAGACCATTTCAAATCTCTTAGCCGAGTGCTTACTTTACTGTAAGCTGAAATCCTTTAACAAGGTAGATTGTAATGATATTTAGTTCTTAATAGAACAGACCTTTAACCAGGTAGATTTCATATTGCAATCAAACTTTTGTAGCCCTAACAGGCACACTTTATTGCTGCAGTAGTGAAGATTTTGTGGGTGTCATCCCCACCCCAGTTTTACCTATTTGGGTTTCTAGGTTACCAAAATTCTATGTTATGAGTTTCATATTTGATGTTATGGATGCTATCTTATGTTAGGTTAAATTCATATATGTATGAATGTGGATAAATTTGTTTTAAGTGGTTTATTTTGAAGATCTAATTCACCCCCCCCTCACAGTATCTTGCTTTCCCATTCTAGTACTTCCAACACACATATCAAAGGAATTAATTGGTGGTACTTCATTGTATATGGATTATAATATTTTATTTAATCATCACTTACAAGAAGATCTATATACACACTTTAGATCTTCTTTAAAAGCTTACAATGAAATCATGCAATACATAATGGGTTACATTATCTCCAAGTTAATAATTGTCTAAAAGGAGTTCATTCTCTTTCATATAATTCTTGATAGGCTATGGATAGAAGACTTAATGATCTTAATTTTGTCCAATAAAACTTGACCTTTGGAGCTCAAAATTACTTAGTAGACCAAGTGTTTACCCATAAACAAATCTGACGAGAAATACTATAGTAAAATGGTGGAATTCGAACACTAGAATGTCATTCTCATAGCTGAAAACCTTTTGCACCAAGATTGTAAAGATAAATGAAGAGACCATCTTTTATCCAGCTTCTACACCTTCAAATGATAGAGAATCATTCAAACTTTTTCATGAGGTGCAATTCATTTTTATTTACAAATATATACATTATCAATTATAAAATAATAATAACCAAAATATTATAAGTTTTCTTTTTACTTTGTGGAGGATCTCTAGGGTTGGAAAGAGGTTCAAATTTATCATGCAAATCTAATTAAAAATCCCCAGACCATGTTGCCAAGGAAAAATGACAAGTTACTACAAGTAAAAATAATAAATTACCAATCAAATGTGATAAATTATCTTCCCACTCGACTTCACACAATGTTAAAATTTTGACGGGGTACTAGAGAGTACCACCTTTCTTCTTCTTCATCATAGTTTTTCAATAGGCCACAAGGAACCTGTCATTGTCATTGTAGTTAGCTATATATATAGCTTAATATAATGCACATTTAGCTATCACATTGTTTTTAAAAATCATGTTAAGAATATAATATAAAGGTAAATTTTGAATATGCATAGTATTTATATTTTTAATTTTTTTAAGAGGAGCATTTTAATGTATAAATATATTAAATAATTAATTATTTTTAAAAAGTTGGATTCTTTTCTTTCGCTATCCATCTATCATTTACATATGTTTTTATGGAGATATGAGTTATCTTTTTTTCACCAATTTCACATACTTTTATATCTTTATCTATCTACTCATATTTTAATGTTCATAGACATTATCTATTTGAACTACTTTATGATTGTGGGTTTATCCTTACAATTGTAGAGTCATTTTGACCAAATTTAAATTTAAAATTCTAGTTTGATTAAATTCACAATTATTCACTTTCCTCTTAAGACTGGCTAAACACAAGTTTATATATTATGTTGTTATGTCGTTTCGCTTAAAAGTATTTATCCATGTTTTATTTATTTATTAATTTTTAAGAAGAGTATTTTAATATATAAATATATTACTAAATGATATTTAAAAAAAAAAATTAGATTCTTTGTTTTTGCTATCCATCTATTGAGTTTAAATTTATTTTTATGGAGATATGATTTATCTTCTTTTAGCAAGTTCATGCATTTTTATATCATCATCTATCTATTCATTTAATGCTTACACTTATTTCTATGTGCATGCATTATATATTTGAACTTGTTTACAATTGTGGGCTTAGCCTTACAATTAGAGTCATTTTGACCTAATTTAAGTTAAAAATTTTAATTTGAATAAATTCACAATTATTCACTTTCCTCTTAAGACTGACTAAACAAAACTTTATACAATATGTTTCTTATGTCGTTATTCTTAAAAGTATTTAATTCATTCATTCTAATCATGTAGGAAAATCAAAATATTATCAAAAGAAAAATAAAATTAGTTGCATCTAAATGCTTCAATTGATGTTATAAATGAAATTCACCATGCAATCATTTTGGAGATTTTTGCATGAGTGGATACTTTTGTTTGTGAATTTGTTAATGTTAAAGGCTTGATCAAGGTATAATGATCGTGGAGCCCAATTGTATTACACCATCACAAAGATACTTAGGAATACCAATAGGTCTTATAGAGATCAAGAAGGTTATAATAAATCAAGACATTTTGGGTGAAATGAAGAATATGATGAACTGCAACTAATTGTATGTTTGAATTCATTTGTTGATATTCAACTAAGTTGCAGATGCGATGATAAATATTATCAGTTAATGTATTGTCATTGATGTCAACTTATTTGAGTATTATTATGGTGGAGAACATTTGTTATGAATTTGAGAATTGAAACAAACAATGTTTATGTGGTCGGTAAATGAAGAGTTTTATATACACTAAGAGACAGTGAACAATGAGTAAAAGACAGTGTATACTGAGCACAGTGATAACCGAGCAAGGGATTGCTGACTTAACAAGGGATTGACTAGCAATTTAAATCAAACCGAGGCCGAATAGAACGCTGATCTGGCAATTGATGATTTCGAGGTAAAAGATAAATTTCAGTTATGAAAATTCAATGAAGATCAGACGACAAAGATTGAAACATGTTTTTAATACAACTGTCGAGGAAGGTTTAAGCGGAAAAATCAACGATGGAGATTAAGTGGAAAAATATGAAGGATGGAAATTAAATGAGATATGATGTCTATATGAGAGACAAGAGTTTCATTTTGAATCATGGACATGATAAACCTGATGTGCTCATGTGAAGTTTATGCATGACTGATCAAATTGGTTAAAGACAAAACCAAGTATTTTCTACAGATATCGCCGAGAAAACAGAGGAAAGAGAATTACTGAGCAGAACAAGTATGAAGTATGAGAAAAACTAAAGTGAACAAATTGATCAGAGGTATTATGTACTTAGCATAGATCTAAAAATCTACAAAATAGAGTTGTATTTCAATCAGATCACTACTGTATCAGTTTAACAATTGTTGTACAGATAAATCTCTTAACCGAGTAGGATAGTGAAAGTATTTATTATGACATTCTAATGAATGTTGAGTGTTTTCTTGTTGATGCCATAGTGAGTGCATGGTCAAGAGAGAACTATTAGTTTTAAATCCTCTAACCAAGTAGTTATATTATGGTGACTAATTAGGAAAGTGATTTACCTTTCTGCAAGGCGTGGAGTTTGGGGCATCACCCCAAGTGGGGGTTCAGGGGTGGCAGCCCCTGAGTCTGGGGGTTCGGGGTGGAGCCCCCGAGAAAAAAAAATTGAGTCTTATTTTTGGATAATTTCTTGACCGACATGTTCTAACCCTAAAGTGACATAGATTTGTATAAATTGGCTTAGGGTTAGGGTTTCATTATTATGTTGTATGTTTTATGGCAGTATTGAGCTGAGGGATCTACGCATTGTGATTTGATTGTAATCACTAGATAAGAATAATATTGGAATTTTCTATTTGGTGGACATAGCCCAGGGATTGGGTGAACCACATTAAATCTTTGTGTCTTGTGTTCTCTTCTAGTTTGGTTTATTATTCTCTGTTATAGTTTATATTTCTGCATGTAAATGTTATTTCTACCTTGTTAATCCTAACAAGTGGTATCAGAGCTACGGTTATTTTCAGTTTTCCTCTACAGGAAGGTCTCACGGTCAAGTGGGAGTTATGGCAGACGAGGGTAGGTTGAAGGTTGAAAAGTTTAATGGGAAGAACTTTTAGTTATGGAAAATGCAGATGGAGGACTATCTCTATCAGAAGGATTTATGGCGACCTTTGGAAGGAGTGTCCAAGAAAGAGCCAGCTATGTCTCAGGAGGATTGGAACATTCTGGATAGAAAGGCATTGGGAAACATTCGCTTATGCCTAGCTGAATCGATGTTGTTTAATATTACAAAATCAACGACAACTAAAGAGCTGATGGAATCCCTAGAAAAGTTGTATGAAAAGCCTTTCGCTTCGAATAAGGTATTTCTTATGAAGTGCTTATTTAATATGAAGATGGTAGAAGGTGGGTTAGTGACTGATCATTTAAATGAGTTTAATACAGTTACTAGTCAATTATCCTCTGTGAATATTAATTTTGATGAATAAATTAGGGCTCTCTTGATTCTGTGTTCTTTGCCAGAAAGCTAGAATAGCTTGATAATGGTAGTTAGTAACTCTATTTCTAGTATGAACACCCTAAAATTTGACGATGTTATTGGTGTTATTCTGAGTGAGAAAATTCGTAGGAAAAGCTTAGGTGTATCTACATCAGGTAGCGTGTTGAATGGAGAAAGCAGAGGCAGAACAAGAGATAGAGGAAAAAACTCTAGAAATCATGGGAAATCATGAGGGAATTCAAAGGGAAAGAGGTCTCAATCAAGAGGACCTAGTGTCTGCTGGTATTGTGGAAAACTAGGTCATAAGAAGAAAGATTGCTGGTCTCAGAAAAATAAATAAGGAGACAAACAAGAAGGAAATAATGAGGCAAACGTGGTAAGTAATAAATCTGATGATGATGTTTTGGTCATTTCCCTTGAAAATGTTGATGATTCATGGGTTCTAGATTCAAGAGCTTCTTTTCATGCTACACCCCATAGGAGTTATTTTATTGATTATGTCCAAGGTGATTTTGGGCTAGTTTATTTGGGAGATAATGAACCTTGTCAAATTATTGGGAATGGAAGAATTAAGATTAAGTTGCAGAATGAGAATCATTGGCTACTACAAGAGGTAAGACATGTTCCAAGGCTAAGTAGAAATTTAATTTCAGTAGGGAAACTAGGTGATGAGGGTTGCACAATTACTTTTAATGATAAAAATTGGAAGGTCTCAAAAGGTTCCTTAGTAGTAGCAAAAGGTGTGAAAGTAGGCACCTTATATCTTTGTATAGGCAATACTATTCCTTCTACTTTAGTTGTTACAAAGAAAAATGAATGTTCAGGAATAGTTGCTGCAGTTGAGCAGGTTGAACACAAAATGGTTGTTGTGGATACAGAAACAAAACTATGGCACAACGAACTTGGGCACATGAGTGAGAAAGGTATGAAATTACTTCACTAAAAGAAAGTTTTACCAGGTCTAAAATGTGTAAATCTAGATTTCTGTGAAAGTTGTGTGTATGGGAAACAAAAGAGAGTTAGTTTCTTGAAGGGTGGGAAGGAAAAGAAAGATGATAAATTAGAGCTTGTGCATACAGATGTATGGGGGCCATCTCATGTATCTTCCCTTGGTGGCTCTCAGTATTATGTTACTTTTATTGATGATGCAACTAGGAAAGTATGGATTTATTTCCTTAGGCAGAAATCTGATGTGTTATAAACTTTTAAGAAATGGAAAAGCTTGGTTGAAAATGATACTGGTAAAAGATTAAAGTGTCTCAGATCTGATAATGGTGGTGAGTATTACAGAAAAAAATTTGAATATTATTGTTCCTCTAATTGTATCCATAGGCAGAAAATGGTCCCAAGAACTCTACAAGAAAAAGGAGTGGCTGAACGCATGAACAGGACAATATGTTATGCCCTGCATCCCCGTCCCTACATTTTGTGTGCAAAATGTTGGGTCCCCCTTTTTTTTTCTTTTGCTTTTCTTTTTGTTGCGGTTTTGCCTTGTCTTTCTTTTCCTTCTTTCTTTCTTTCTCTGGGGTTTTCTTCCCCGGAGTGTGTCGGTCCTTGGTTTGTTTTCTTTCCCTCCGGGATCCCGGATCCCGGAGGTTGCCTTTTGGTTGGAAGCTTGATTCCGGACTCCGGGATTGTTTGTGATGATGTTCCTAATTTTTAGGAATATCATCGCAAGGAATCCCCGGGCCCGGAGTCCGGATGTTTTGCCTAACCTGAAATTTTCGGAGTGTGGAGGATTTATTTTTACCGCGGGTATAAATAGACCCACCTATCATTTTCACACTTACCAGGATTAAAATATTTGAAGCACTTAGAGCGAAATAGAGCGATTTTCAAAGCAAAGAGCAGAACAATTATAGAGAGATTTGCGGTAATCAAAGCTTAACACCTTCTTCTGTTCTCAGACTTACGCTAGTGCTGCGTGATGGTGATCTTGACAGCTTGATGATTCGAAGCTGTTGTAGAGTTCTCCTGGTAATCTTCCCTTCCTCCGCCTTCTGCATTTTTAGGTTGGTTCCTCTGCTTCCGTCCTCTTCGCTTTGCTTTCATTTTCTGGTTTTTCTTTCAGTTGGCTTGTTTTTGTTTGCGTTTGCTTTATTTTTCTGTTGTTCCTTTGGTCTTCTAGTCTCGCCGCTTGCTGGTGGCTCAGCTCTGCCAGAAGGTTGTCCACCTTCTATGCATGTGTAGATAGTTTGTAAATATTTTTTGAATAGCCTGTAGATAGCATGTATATAATGTAAGTAGCTGTACATTCTTGTTTTAGCTTTGTCTGGTTTTTTCCACGGGAGTCGTCCGTGTGTATATTCATGTATATATGTATATTTTTGTAGGTAACCCTTGTATATATCCCTCCTTTCCATGTATATACCCTTCGGCTCTCTGTATATCCTTTTGGGTGGCTCGACGAGCTGGTCGAGTCACCCTTGCTGTCGGTTTTTTAATTCAAGTTTGCTTCGAGGCAGAAAACCACCTGTTTGAAGCTCGGCTCTTGGCTGGTTTCAAACAGGCAGTTTTCTCTCTCCTCCATCAAGGCTGTCAGAAGCCTCTTTTATTTCCCATGCGCGCAATTAATTCTGGCCAGGTGGTTTTCCCTTTTCGCGCGTTCGAACAGTCAACTCCGTCGCCAGTGCCATCCCATCCATTCAATGCTAGCGCACGTGGCGTCCACGTGGACCTGCTTCCACATTCTTCTTTACTAACAGCCACTTCTCCAGGCTTCGGGTCCCTTTCCATCATTCATCCCATGTCTTCGTCAAGTGTGACAAAATTTCCCAGACCCGGAGATATAATAAGAGCTAGTTTATGTTTTGCTTTTCGGATACTTATGCGAAAACTAACTTTTCAAGAAAAGCAAATGGCGCGGTGGTAAGAACTGTGGACCCCGGAGTTACTGATTTATTTTGATAAATCTATTCTGACAGTCGCTTTGTCTCGCAGGTCTGGACTTCACTTTACAACCATGTCTGAAGCATCCGCCTCATCTCCTCCAGGAAGTCCAGAGTTGCCATCCACAACCGAGACCAGGGCAGCGACAAAGTCTAAGATAGAGAAGGCCCTGGCAAAGCTCCCCCTCACCATGAAGTATATGCAGGGTGAGGAGATTGTGGGCTCAAAGATTGAGTCTCAGGTGAAATTTATGATCAACCCCGGTGTCGGGACTTGGGCAGAAATACAGGCTCTAGTAAAGATAATGCATATACAGCGATAGGCTGGAGATACAATTGCGACTAACGTTGGGGGTTCTAGAATTCTTCAGGCAGCTTGCTTCCCATGCTCCGTGCAGTCTCCGGAGCTTGTTCTTACTCTGGTGGCCCACTATAACTCTTCTATCCGGGCCGTCATGTTAGCACCAGCAGAACTGTCGGGATTCCCCACTCCACTGGTGTCCATTGACCCAGTTACTTTCCAAGCAGGCCTGGGAATCCTGTAATTTGAGAGATCCTCGGTGGTCATGAGGACCGATGCCTTGAAACAATTCAACCAACTGGAGGATGCCGCCCGGGTGTACATGAACACTCACTGGCTGAAGGTCCCGAAGAGGGATCCAAAAAGAATGAAGATAGATATCCCCCGCTCCAAATTCAAGGAAAGCATCCAAATGGGGATGATAGCATTGGCCTGGGTATTTGGGCAGCCCTCCGCCCAGGAATTTGCAAAGTGGATGTACTATTTCCTCCTGGGCATCTCCACTAAGGGAGAGTTTTTTGACTGGGCGACCATTATCTCCAACCACGTCGACTCCCAGTTCCGACAGCTGAACGAGAATAAGAAGTTCTATATGACTTCTTATGTTTTCTGGGCTTTGGCCCAATAGAGGCCCCACTCTAATGGCCTACTTACAGATGGTGTTCTCAGACTTGGCCGGGGGCAGAAAGCATCGTGGGATCATTTGCTCACACCCACCCGGGATGCCAGATACCGCCTGTCTACTGAGGCGATGAAATTGGTTAGTAGTTATGGGCACTACTACATCCAGTTCTAGCAACACACTTACATTAGGGTTGCTAGCTTCTCCGAGAAACCCTACTTGTTGCCCAAGCATTGTGGGGACAAGATCGTGCTGCTCAAATATTGCCGGTAGATGATGGAGCTGCATACCCTCCTGGCCTACAAGAAGGTCCCAAATGTTTCATTCCCAATCTCCTGTGGGAACTACACCTACTATTTGGCTGCCGCAAAGGAGGCAGATAATGAGCTTCAATGTTACAACTTGTAGGAATTTTATCTACCACGGAAAATTTTTGATCTGCATGGCAGAATTGCAACGGCACTGCCCCGGGCTACGGACCCCCACCACGCACACATAGAAGACTTTTGGGTAGATCGCCAGGATGATATAGATGTGTGCAGCTGGCATTACGATAGAATGACGGCCGAAATGATGTAGGAGCTAAAGCTCTGGAGGTTCCCAGTGGGATTTTCAGATGACGCCCCCACTATAGATCCCCAGTACAAGGAGAAGGGGATAGACAAAATGCCCCTGGCGCCAATAAATTGGGGTGTCCAGGAGGACCACACAATTGAGGACTTCACTCAGGAGGTGCTCGAGAGAAGTCATGCCTATTTTAAGAAGGCATGCCCCGGGAGTACTCGCCTGGCCTCTCGGCCGGTAACAAAAGCACCACCACCAGTACCAAGGTTGACTCTGGGGGCCGGGACTTCTGCACAAGGCGCAGATAAAGGAAAAGGGATAGAAACAACTCCCCCCGTGCAGAAGGTCCCCATCCAAGAATAGATTAGGCAATCTGTAGCGGCCTCCCAACAAATGAGGGAGCAATTGATCACAAGGCTTGCCACTCCCCCACTAATGGCCGGACCAATTCATCCTCCTTCCTCCCCATCACTGGCAGCCTTAATGGCGAGGGCGATGGGGGTGGATCCTCTGGAGGCAGCAGCAATAGTAGACGCGGGGCCGCCTTTGATCACCCAGAGGAAGAAAAAGCACATAAAATAGCCGAAGGCAGAACCGGCGCCCAGGGCTTCCCTCCCAAGAGAAGTAGAGATCCTTTCTTCTAGTTCCCCAGAACCGGAGAAGGAAATAGAACAGGCAGACATCCCAGCCAGTCCCCCTCCAGAGGAGGAGTTTGATATGTTTGCAGCCGATGAGTTCAAAAATATGCAAGGGGACGACACACAAGCGGGGAAAGAAGTCCCAGAGCAAGAACAAGAGGCTGTGGACCCGGAAGACCAGGAAGAAGAAGCTACGGGACAACAAGAGCAGCAGACAGAGGAAACACCCAGTGTTTCCTAGCGGCCACTCTCCCAGATTTATATACGGCGTGACAGATTATTTTGCAGGCGGAAGCACTGATTGAGCAGTGGGAGAGTGACGCCGAGAATTACCAGGTGTGGAAAGTAGAGTTTGAAGAGCTCCTCACCCTGGGAGAAGACATAATTTCTGAATCTGGAATTTTGGGTGAGGAATCATTTAATTTCATAAAGGCTCAGCACTCCAAACTAGACCTCACATTGGAGGTAACCAAGCAACTGATGGAGTCTTTACAAGATAAGGTAAACACATTAAAGAATTCTTCCAATCTATATAGGTCCTTTGTAATAAAATCTTCCGGGGTTGATCCCCTTGGCACAAATACTTATACCCCCGAGGAGTCAGTGTTGGGGAATTTTGATGAAAGAATGGCCTCCCGGTATCAATCCCCGGAGGGGATGGATGGGACCTGAATGGCAAAGCTAACCAAAATGGTACTTAAGGGTCATGATGCCGCAAGGATGGCAGATGAATTCTGAAATAATGTTTCAGACTTGGCGGAACAAGTTGAAGTGGCCAGACACAGAAGGGCCAGCCTAAGGAAGATTGATGAAGATGGTATTTTCCGCATCCTTCAGGCCTTCAATGATAATAAATAGCCTTAAGCGTTCTCCGGGAACCAGGGAAATTTGAGCATTCAACATTCTTTATTCTTTTGGGGACGGAAGTTCCCGGATCCCGGAGTTCCAGATCCACAATTTTGTATTCTTTAAAGTGGTCTGCGTCCCGGTCCCCGAGGCTGACCGGTCACTTTCAGAGGCGGTTAATAAAGACTGTCAGAGGGTAGTTGGACACATCAAGGGGCATTGGCTCGGCGGTTGGTGTCTAACAGGGTGATCTTCTCGAGGCACCGTTCAAAGATACACCTGGCACATTGGAGGCAGGGTGCCGCATTTCCCATTTATGAGGCATGTAGCCTCGGTCCCCGGGGGACCTACTTTCTTCTTCCTTCTCTCCGGCTCTTTTCTCAAGGATGATTCTTCTGATGTATATTCTTGTCTTCTTCTTCTGACAGGGAAGACCTATTCCGTCTCCAGGTCTTTTGTAGGGTGGCACAGGTAGTACCGGCCCCCAGATATTGTATTTTATTAAAGAGCAATGAAATAGGGTTAGGGTTAGAAAGAGTTGTATGAATAGGCAAATCGGCCCATTTCCAAGGGTCGGAAAAATTGATGATTTTGTTTTCCATAATAAATAGCAAAAGTAATTTTCCAGTTTCAGTTGCAGAGCTCAATGCTCCTTTGTTATGTTCTTGATAGTTAGATGCTCCCTTGGAGCCACCATTGTATCACGCACCAGTGCTTGCTAGAAAGAATATTAATGAAGAAGGAAGGATTCATGACAATGATGTTGTTAGCATCCCTACTTCTGAGTTAATGGTATTTCATGTTTTAATGTTCTGTATGTCCTTCACTCTGATATGTTAAAGTAGATTAACGACCTCTTTATTTTCGCTACTGATAAAATGCTAACTGATGGTTGTGTATTTCTTCGATATTTAGTGTAGTCTTTCAGAGTGTTGTTGATGTTCCAGACTTTTCAGCATGACTATAGGTAGATAAATGTTCCTAACCCTGCAGGATCTTTTTTTTCATTTTATTTGCTAAGTGTGGAATACTCCGGGAAACCCTTACTATTCTGAATCTCCGGGAGAATGAGTTGAAGTAACCAGCTATCCCCCTCGAAAATAGTCACCTCTCCCAACCGAGCCCCACACCGTCTTGACCCGACACCCAGGTGCTTGAAGGCTCGGAGGATTTATTTCCCCGGACAACCTTTGCAGGCGGAGTTTGCTGATTTCTCCGGAACCCGGTGACAACTTATGACTGTTGGCGGACCCGGTCAGCAAAACCCCGTCAACACAATAATGGAGCGTGCAAGGACTATGAGATTGAATGTTGGGCTCCCCTTAAACATGTGGGCATAGGTTGTAAATAATATTGTTTATTTAATCAACAGAGGTCCGTCTAGTCCTTTGGGTTGTTATATTCCAGAGGAAGCATGGACTAGTAAGAAGGTAAGTTATTCTTTTCTCAGAACCTTCAATTTTGAAGCATTTACACATATAGATTTTGAAAATAGAACCAAGCTGGAAGCAAAATAAAAGAAATGTGTATTTGTTGGATATGGAATTGATGAATTTGGGTATAGACTTTTCAATTTTGAAAATCATAAAATTGTAAGAAGTAGGGATGTCATATTCAATGAGAAAGTGTTGTACAAAGATCTGTTGCGACAGCATGAGAAGAAAGACACTGATTATGTAGAGTTGGATGATACTCCAAAAGATAATGTTCCA
>MU227179.1:623705-640464 GCA_018584345.1 Thuja plicata
GGGATGTCATATTCAATGAGAAAGTGTTGTACAAAGATCTGTTGCGACAGCATGAGAAGAAAGACACTGATTATGTAGAGTTGGATGATACTCCAAAAGATAATGTTCCAGTAATTCCTTATGCTCCACAACAACAAAAACAACAACAAAAACAAATACCACACACCCTAGTGAATGTTAGATGGTCAACAAGGCTAAGTAGACCTCCAGATAGATTTTCATCTTCTTTGTATTCTATTTTATTAACTGATGGTGGTGAACCTGATTGTTATAATGAAGCTATGTAGATGGATACAAAGCTTCAATGGGAGTCTGCAATGACAAATGAAATTGACTTCTTGCTGAAAAATCAGACTTGGGATTTATGTAAGTTACCTACAGGTAAATAGGTTTTGCAGAATAAATGGGTTTACAGGTTGAAAGAAGAAGATGGAGGTAAGAAAAGATTTAAATCCAGATTAGTCATAAAAGGATTTGCACAGAAACATGGTATTGATTTTGATGAGATATTTTCTCCAGTTGTTAAAATGACTTCTATTCATACTATTTTAAGTATTGTGACTACTGAAGATTTGCATTTAGAGCAGCTTGATGTTAAAAAAAAATTTCTTCATGGTGATTTGAATGAAGAATTATATATGGTACAACCACAGGGGTTTGAGGTCAAGGGTAAGGAGAGTTTAGTGTGCAAATTGCAGAAAAGTCTATATGGCTTGAAGCAAGCACCTCGGCAATGGTATATTAAGTTTGATACTTTTATGAATGAGAATGGATACACTCGATGTAATTCTGACCATTGTGTTTATTTCAAGAGGTTAAATGAGGATAGCTACATTATTTTATGTTTATATGTTGATGATATGCTTGTAGTTGGGTCTAACATGGATCATATTAAGGGGTTGAAACAACAGTTAGCAAAATCTTTTGCTATGAAGGATTTGGGGGCGGCAAAAAAAATCCTTGGCATGAAAATTTGTAGAGATAGGAAGAACAAAAAATTAACTCTATCTCAGGCTGATTATGTTAAAAAGGTGTTGCAAAGATTCTCCATGAAGGATGCCAAAGTTGTCACTACACCTTTGCCTGGTCATTTGAAATTGACTAAGGAGATGTTTCCAAAGACACCAGAAGAAGAGGCTCACATGGCCAAGATACCTTATGCTTCAGCTATAAGGAGCTTAATGTATGTGTTATGCCCTGTATACCCATCCCTACATTTTGTGTGCAAAATGTTGGGTCCCCTCTTTTTGCTTTTGACTCTTTCCTTGTTTTCTTTTCCCTTTCCTTTGTTTTCTTCTCTAGGTTTTCCTTCCTGCGAGGTTTGTTTTGTTTTCATTTTTGTCTTTCGTGTCTCTGGGACCTGGTTTCAGAGTTGGTTGTTTCCTTTCCAGAGCCAGATTCTGGACTCCAGGATTCTCTACCATGATGTCTCCTTCTCGTAAGAAGACATGGTTGTTTGGAATCCCCAGGCCTGGAGTCCGGAGGATCGCCTATTCTGAAGTTTGCGGGAAAGAGGGTAACTTGATTTTTACCTCGAGTATAAATAAGATTTACATGTCACTTTTATAGTTACCGTGATTAAAATACTTAGAGATTTTCAGAGTGATTCCTTGGCGATTTGAATGCGATTAAGTGTGAATTACTCTGAGCTTAGTGGATAACAACAAGTCAATTTTTGGTAGTTGTTCGTAAGCGTTGGAGGTTGAAGCTATTGTAGAGTGATCCTAGTGCCTCCTCTCTTTTCCATTCTTTGGATTCCCAAGTGGGTTTTCTAGTTCTGGTCCTCGCTTTGTTTTTTTTTTGTTTTTTTTCAGGTTTTGGTTTGTTTCATTCTGGTTTTGTGTTGTCTGCTTTTTGGTTTGCCACCTGTTGGTGGTTTGGCTCTGCCAGAGGGTTGTCCACCCTCTGTGCAGTTGTAGGATAATGTACATTCTATATTTTTCTTTAGGGTAGCTGCTGTGCTTTGTGTTTATTTTGTTTATGCTATAACTGGTGTATATTTTTGTATATTGCATGTATATATGCTTTGGCCCTCAGCCCTCCTATAATTTATGTATATATGTTTTGTATATACCTTAGAGCTTGTGAGTTCTTTGTGCTTTGTTGAGTATTTTGGCTTCCTGAGGCTGAGCTCACTGAGAAAAAGTCACCATGGTTCAAACTCAGCACCTCGCTGGTTCGAGCCATGGTGGCTTTATCTCTCTTCTGTCTCGTCGCATTGATGGTGGGATTAATTTCCCATGTATAAGCATTTAAATGTGTCTAGTCTGGCATTCATTTTTTTCCCGTGTCAGCCCACTTGTCTTAATTAATTCCCTGAATGTCTTTATGCCACCTACCATCTTACCACATGCCAATGCACGTTGACCAAAGTACAACTTGTCACCAGTCACATCGGTAATGGCTAGTTTGTCTAGACTCCATAACTCCAGCGGGACCTTGTCTTCTGCTTCTCCTTGCCACCTTGTCAACAAAACTCTAAAATGCTAAGTTATGTTCCTTCTAGATACTCCAAAAAATTTTGATGTGTGTACTAACGCTTTTTTGACAGGTGCAGGTTTGTGGACAATCTCCCAGAATTGTAACTTATGTTTATATTTGTCCTAACGGTTCTATGGTCTTGCAGGTTACAGATAAATTAAATGAAGATGTATGACGATTTCGTTCCTCTTGATAGTCTGGAACTACCCACCACCTCTACCCGGGCAGCTACAAAGTCAAATATGGAAAGGATGTTAGCGAGGCTGCCTTTAACCTCCAAGTATCCAAAGGATGGAGGTGTTGCAGGATCCAAGATAGACTCCAAAGTTTAGGAAATAACAGATCCAGATCCTGGGACTTGGGCCGAATTGCAAGGTTTAATCCAGGTCATTTATAGGTTAAAGGCTGAAGGAGATAAGATAGCCACTTGTTTGGCTGCCTCTAGCATCATAAAGGCCACAAACTTTGATGCACAGTGTAGTCACCTGAACTCATAATGCAGATAGAAGTACTATACAATGCGACCACTCACTCAGTTTTGCTTCCAGATCCACGACCACTACAATATCCCACCACAAATGTCACATTGGATGCTCCCACCTTCACTTCAAGGTTGGGAATCTCTCAATTCAAAGGGTCCACCATCATCACCAGGGCCAACTCACTAAAGGAATTCAGTGAAGCCAAAATCATTTCCCGGTAACACCTCAACAGTCAATGGTTGAAGTCTCCAAAGCAAGACTACAAAAGAATGAAGTTGGAAATTCCTTGCGGGGATTTCAAGGAGCCCATTCAAGTGGGCATCATATGTTTATGCAGGATCTTTGGATGGCCCCACACTCAGAAATTCTTGGCATGGATGTATTATTTCCTATACTACATTACAACACACAACAGGACCTTTAACTGGGTGGCCATTATATCTAACCATGTAGATACATAGATGAGGACTATCGCCTGAAATTCCCAATTCTACATGATATCATATGTGCTTTGGGCATTAGCACAGCAAAGGATGACTTTTCAAGGTCTGGGAATAGCCAGGGAACTCAGGACTGATCTGGGACAAGTTACACCATAGGACCATTATCCCCAACTGTAGTGGGAGCTCAGTCTCCTAAACTTCTACTGGGTAAATTTTGCCTTCATTTACCATAACATTCTAACACTTACTGGAGATTCTGAGTACCACCTCTCACAGGCGGAAATAACGGTGGTCAAATCCTATGGTTAGTATTTTATCCAGTTTCGGTATCACACCTACATCAGGGTGATAGGATTCAATGGGAAGCCATATCTTCTTCCCCAATATTGTTGGGATAAAATTATTCTCTTAGAATTTTGCAGGAAGATGATGGATCTACACACCTTCTTTAAGTTGAAGAAGGTTTTCAATGTCCCATTCCCTTTTTCTTGTGGGAATTACACATGCAGCCTCATTGTGGCTCAAGAGGCAGATAATGAATTAAAAAGCTTAGGGCTGGTTGAATTCAACCATGCCCAAAGAAATTATGATCCCCGCGGTATGATTTTCACAGCACTACCTCGGGTGTCCCCACTGCATGAAGAGGACATTGAAGACTTCTGGGCGAACTGCCAGGATATTTTTGATCTTCGGGCCCGACAACATACAAGGATGAGCAAAGGGCTCATGGAAATGTTGGACCTTCAGACCTTCTCAAAGGGTTTCAAAGATGGCAGGCCGCTGGAGGATCCAGCATACAAAGGACAGAGCATACAAAGGACAGGGGCTGGATAAATTAGATCTCCCTCAAGTGGATTGGGCCACTCTAGAGGATTTAACAATTGAAGGGATATGCCACCCCATCATAGAGGCAAGTCATAGATACTTTTCTCTAGTATGCCCCAAGAGCACCCAAAAGAAATCAATGATCAAGAAGACCATTACCTCTTCAGTTGGCGCTGGACCTTCTTCATCCACCGCAGCCACTGAGGTAAGTGTAAGTAAAGGGAAAGAGAAAGAGGGAGGCAGCTGAGAAAATGGCCCAGTAGCATGAGAAAATGGAGGTAGCAAAGTTGGCCAGCCAACAAATCATCATGCAGGTAGCTGTTGGTCTCCTAGTCACTTCAACAACATCCAATTTCCCAACAGGATCCCCTTCCTTGGAAACAATAATGAACAGACAGACTTTCGCTGAGGTAGAGTCTACCAACATTCTGGATACTGGGGCTTCACTCACAAGGAGAAATAAAATAACCATGACCCCTGTACCAAGCACCACCCTTGGTATGCTAGAGAAGCCCCCAATAGATGTAAGTTTAGACTCTCCCAAACTGGAGGATATTTTAGACTCCTCTCCGCCACATGACGATTTTGATGATACCTTATTAGCGGAGGAGCTTCTGGAGATTCAGCAGGGTGTTAGTCATGCGGTGGAAGAAATTGAAGCTCAGGATAAAGGAGAAGTCTTTGCAGAAGAAGAAATTCCCATAGAAAAGGATACATCAGAGCAAGAGACTCAGAAAGAGATTCAAACAGAGCCTGAGAAAGAAAGAATACTGGTCCAGGGGACTGTGGATTTGCCAAGGTAGACCAAAAATGAGCAACTGATGGTTGGAGAACCCAGACCCAAGGGAACAACCGTACCTCCAACTATCACACTTCAAGTGCCTTTGATAACCTTGGATGACCAAGTGCCCCAAAGTACTTTCAGTGAGGTAGTAACGGCAGCCGCCTTGTTAAACATTGGCCAGTGACCTCAACCTCCTCCAACAGATGTCCTAGTAGAGGAGAATATTGTAGTAGATGAGGCCAATAAGGCCCAGGAACAGTAGAAGCAAATGTACCAAGAGGTCTCAGATGAGGAAAATGAAGAAGCTGCTAATGCCACTAGGGAAGATGAAGTCCCTAAAAATATAGAGATGGAGACCAGGGAAAAGATCTTGGGTGATATTGTAGAGGACATTAGCATGGCGGAAAACATCAAAGATTCTAGAGAACAGGAAACAAGAAAAGAACAAGGACAAGGAGAACTGCAACAGGAGCAAGAAGAGGAGCCTGAAGATAATGTACACTCCAAGAATACACTGCCAGATTTTGAAAGGGATCCTAATGAATAGATATCGGCAGCAAGGCCGCCTCAATGGCTGGTGGAATCTAAGAAGAGGAAAGTTCCAACGGCGGCCACAAGTGCTCCACTCTCATTGTCTGAGATGATGGCTAGGAATGCCAAGGTAAAGAAGCCCAAGAAGGCATGGGTTGTCCATACTCTCTATACCAACCCAGCAGGTAGTACCATTGCGGTTATCAAAACACCCCCAACAAACATAGATGTAGCGGCTGTAAGGCCTGAAGACTATAATATAATAGAGGTAGAATTGGGGAAGAGAGACAAGCAAGGTTAATTGGACTTGCTAAAAGAGGCTACCAGGGTGATAGAGGCTTGGTACATAAAGTAGGGCCAGAAGCTACAAGAGGAAAGAGAAACAAATGCCAATCTCCTCGCACTTTTGGAAAAACTAACATGGCCTTTAGCCAAAGTCCACCCTGGAACCCCCTCTTCTGGATCACCGCTTGCACAGGGTAATGTGGAATAACTGCGCATAATGAAGAAGAATGCACAAGAAGTGGATGGGTGGGCTGCCAAACAAGTGACAGCAATGAGAGAATTTCTAGCGGCGTACCTCCCAAACCTATACAGGGTTGATACATCTCTCAACCATGCAAAAAAATCTTCTCAGATATGGGAGCAAGACTTGGAAAAGTATGAGAAGTGGAAAGTCAGGCTGGAGGAGATCTGCAACCTAGGCTAGGAGGTTGCCATAGAGTCTGGTATTTTGGGAGAAGAATCATATGATTCCCTCCAGGTCTAGTACTCCAGACTTGCCCACAAAATTGAGGTTTGCAAGGAATTGGTTAAGACCTTAAAAGAGAAGCTAACAGTTGCCTGATATCCCTTGGGTTTATTCAAGGCATTCATGGTTGGGGTATCACAAGTTGATCCCTTTATCACCAGAACATGTACCCTGGAGGACTATTTCCTCAACAAGTTTGATGAGTGAATGGAGTCCTTGTATCAGCCAGCTGGAGATTTTAACCAAGGCAGGTTGTCTAGATTGTCAAAGACCATGATCTGGTCACATGATGCCATCAAGATGGTGGATGAATTCCAGAGTGGGGCCGGAGAAGTTGAGGATGCATTGGAGGCTATCTGCAGTCAGTGGAAGAGCATCTGAAGTATAGATGAGGAAAGCATAAGCCAAGTGTTGGAAGCTTGGGAAAAATCATAAAGTAATAATGTTCTTCAGATCTGGGAGAATATAACCTGCACCATGTTTTGTATTCTTTATTCTTTTTGAAAATAAGTTCCCGGATCCTGGAGTTCCAGATCCCACATTTTTTAATTCTTCACGTGACCCATGTCTCGGTTCCCAAGGCTGACTAATCACTTTCAGGGAAGTTAATGAAGGTATTCAGAAGATGGGTAACTGTAACAAGGCACGTCAACTCGATAGGAGGTTTCTGACAGATGGTCTTCCCAAGGCACCTCTTCAAAGATACACCTGGTTCATTGGAGATAGGGCACCACTTTCCCATTTATGAGGCATGTAGCCTCAATCCCTGGGGGATCAGATTTCTTCTCTCTACTTTTGGCTCTCTTCTTAAGGCCGATTCTTCCACTCCACCTTTCTTGTCTTATACTTCTGACATGTCAGGCCTTTTCTGTCTCAAGGTCAATTGTAACGTGGTGCAGGTAGTACCAGCCACCGAATAATATATTATATTGTAAATTGTAAAATAAGTTAGGGTTAGGTTTAGGTCAAGTGATGTGTATAAATAATAAGTCTGACCTCATTCCAAGGGTCAGGGAAATTGATGATTTTGTAGTTCATAGCTAATAGCAGTCTGGTTTTCTCATTTCTTTGTTGCAGAGCTCAATTCTCCATATTTTTTCATCTTTCAGTAGTTAAATACTCCCCTGGAGTCATCATTGTATCACGCACCAATGCTAACTGGAAAAGATGTTAATGAAGAAGGAAGATTCTTTCAATGATTTTTTTGGCATTCTATCTTCTGGGTTAACGGTATTTTATGCTTTGTGTTCTTCATGTAATTTGCTTTGATGCTTAAAGTAGATTAACGACCTCCTTTCCTTTGCTACTGATAAAATATAAACTGATGGTTGTATATTTCTTTGGTATTTAGTGTAGTGTGTTAGAGCATTGTTGATGTTTTGAATGTTTAGCATAAATATAGGTAAATGAAATAATTCTAACTCTGTAGTATCTTTTAAAGTTTATTTGCTAAGTGAATGCACGCTTGGAGAAAACCCCACTTAACTGAATCCCTGGAGTGGACGAGTTGAAGATAACCAGCTATCCCCCTCAAAAAAAATAGTCACATCTCCCAACCAAGCCTCGCACTGTTGAGACCCTACTCTCACATGCTTGGAGGCCCGGGTATCTCATTTCCCTAGACAACCTTTATAGGTGAAGTTGGCCGGTACCCTAGTACCTGGTGACAACTTACATCTGTTGGTGAACCCGGTCACAAAGTCTCGTCAATAGAAACTGGTTCTAGGAGGAGGGGATGAACTCGCCCCCCGCTCAGGTTTTAGATTTTACACCGCCCAAGGATTCCCCAAGCCATAGTTTTAGGAGTCAAGCCTTCAGTCAGATTGGGTCATTCTCCCCAGTGAGATTTGAAAGAGTCCTTAGATCAGCCACCAATATCGGAAGGTTTGTCAAACTCGAGCCCCCTGCTTGAAAGAAATGGACCCCAAAAGTCAAGCCAACCACCATTTTCTGGGGATCTAGCATACCACATAATACCCAAGCCTCCCAGATGATCCCAGGAATTAATGTTCAACCTAGTCAAAATCTAAGTCCCCCAATGGCAGCATATTTTGGAAATACCGGGTCCCCAATGGGAACTTTTATGGGTGCAACCAACGATTTACCGTCGCACTCAGAAAAGATTTGTCCACGATATGAGCACTTAGGCTCATGAACCACAGAAGAGAATCTGTAGGCATACACAGATGCCATGAACCGACACCGGATCCAACATGAAGACATTGTGACCCGGATGTTCCCTCTATCCCTGGGATAGAGCAAACTGAGCTGGTACCTTAACCTTCCCGCCAACTCCATCAACAGTTGGCAGGACATGGAGGACAGCTTTTTGGCGGCCTTCCATGTACACATGGACCCAACTTTGTCCCATAGCTAGTTCATTTCCATCAGGAAGGAACCAAATGAACCCCTTTCAGCATTCAATCACTGGTTCCAACACGCCTTGAAGCGGTGCATGGGTCCCTTCATCCCATTCATAGAAGTGACTATCTAGAGCTATCTCAATGTGATGGACCCCTTCATTGCCACTCTCCTCTAGAGAACTACCACCCCGGGCGATCAGGATACTTTGGTGAAGGTTTACAACCTAGGCTTAGAACTATCTCGCGGCCTCAACAAATCCCTGGGCAGGATTGGGTAGAGTACGCCATTCAACATGATCCCCAGTGGAACTCCTTTTGCCGAGGGATATAACCCCAGTTAGGAAATGGGTGCTCCCATGATGGCCATGAATCCCCCACCACCGTTGATAGACCAACAGGCCTGATATGTATATCCATCACAAACTTAGATAATACTAGGTCTGGAATCTTTTCCTTGGAACTAGTTGCAGTAGACACAACAACCACAGACACAACCATTCAAAGTGCCCTTCTTTCAGTCGTTCACGGCTGGAGGATTTCCACCCTTGACTCTAGTAAATACTGCTGCCTTCCCAGGGAACCAACAACAACAACTATCACATTGTGATGCAAACACTCAATTGACCACCAAGGTTGAATCCCTCTGATGAATGTTGTCTACCCTGACTATGGACATGGGTCAACTGAAGGTGGGGTCTTATGCAGCCCAGAACTCTAATTCCTAGAGAGGGAATATTTTCTCTGACCAATGAAATAACAATGCTGGAGGGAGAAATTTTAATAATAGGCCTCGGCCCAACCAATAGTAATGGAAGAACAATGAAAACACCAAAGGTCCACCTCCAAACCAAAATTCCAATCAGAGTGGTGCTGGACCATCCCATTTCACGCTAGTCGCAGACTTCCAGCCCATGACCAATTGGTGTAGATTGCATGACACAGGCTCCTACAATGAGGTAAACTGTGCCACACTGGAGAAAGTCATCATGATTTCCCAGCTAGATAGACAAGTGTCTAATACTACTCCCCTAGAGCCTCCAGTGGAAGAGCCCACTCATGGTGCATTCACCTGTGAAACCATCTTCTTCAGAACCGCCAGAGAAGATGAAGAAGAATCCAAACTGCAAGGATTCTTTGATGAGTCAATTCCAGCCTTTGAGGCCAATGCCTTCACCAACCCATGGAATCCTTACAACACTCAGAGCCAGGCTGGTAAAGGACCAATTTACATGCCAACACCTCCTAAAGAAACTCCTCCCCGGGACAATACAACTGACCAGCCTGTCCCTCCAAAAGGTTCTAGCTCTAACCAAGCAAAGGACCCAATCGAGGGAAGCCACCAATTCTCGGGAGGAAGCTCCATGACCTTGATGGAGGTTTTACTAAACTATCCTGAGTAGAAGAAGTCTCTTTTGAAGCTCTTGGGAAACCCGAAAGCTGTCAGTCACCCACCCAAGACTGTATCTTTTGAGGATGCTAATGCGGCCATCTTCTGGGGAAATACTAAAGATCCTCCATTCCTACTAGGCCTGAACATACAAGGCAAAAACATACACAACTCCCTAGTAGATTTCAAAACTTCGGGAAACATCATGCCCCTATCCATATGCCAGAAGCTCAGATTCTGACCTACCCCATCTAATGGTGCAGTAATCCAACTGGATAAAACTGATATGAAAATGGTGGGAGAATTGAAGAACGTCCAGATATAGCTCATCCAGGACCCCAGGATAGCCAGTATAATCGATATCCAAGTGGAGGACATCCCAGAGACTTATGGGATGTTATTAAGTCAGAATTGGTCTAAGTCCTTGAATGCATACTTTTCAACCGACTTCTCCCACTTATGGCTCCCCTAAGAAGGAGAATCAAACAAGATCTAGGTTGAAAGTGAGCCCTAGATGAAACAAACCCTCAGCAAAGTCAGAAGGGTTAACAAGGTCTTATTCTCTGAGACTTCCCCTAGGGTGTACCAACCCCTTGAAATCTTAACATTCGCTTTCACCCTCGGGGAGGATCCCATAGTTCTGCAGAGAACCCAGGACCTGGAATAAAAATTGAGGGTTGAGGTTAACTCTCAGGGTGCCACAACAACCACCACAACACTCTTGTCTATCACTTGGTGCTGGGTACATTACCAGAAGCACTTAGAGCTAGAGTGTGAACCTTGTCTTTCCATCGCTACTCGACACATTGATGCCCTCCAGAACAAAGAGCATGTAGTTGATTCCTTGGAACCCAATATTCCTATCGGAAGTACTTCTTCAATGCCATTTCTCCAGGGATCTCAACGCCAAATCCCTCCCAAGGTAAACCCCACCCACGTACCATCAGTGTGAAAGGAAGCGCCTCCCAAGTCTCCCAAAAACAATCCAAAGACTTCTCCATCTCCCCAACTCCAAAAAACAAATGATGATTTGTGGACCCTTAAGTTCAATGGGTCCCAATCCAAATAGGGCTATGGGGCCAGAGTAGAATTAATCAACCCGCAGGGGAAATCCTTCCTTGCATGCTACAGGCTATAGTTCAACTACACAAAATATGTCACAGAGTACGAGGCCTTGGTCCTTGGACTCCTATTTGCATTAAGGAAGGGAATCACTCGCCACCAGGCTCTGGGTGATTCAGAGTTGATTGTCAAATAGGTCCAGAGACAATACATGTGTCATGATAAGAGGCTAGCTGCATACCATAACCGGGCATGGAGCCTTATTGAATATTTTGATGCCTTTGGCATTGATCTCATTCCCTGACGATGGAACTATGTCCTAGATGCCCTTACTATTTCTGCCAGCACACTTGAGCCCATGGCTGACTCACGACTCTAGATATTTTCCATTGAGATGATCTCCACCCCATCTATTCCAGATAATGTCACCCACTTTCATGTTTTTGAGGACGATCAACATATCCTCACCTTCATGGCCAATGTTGGTGTCTTCGAGGACCAGATAGTGGAGGAACGAGACCATGATGACATTGGATAGGGTGATGAAGATGGTCCAACCAACACCATCCTGAAGGGGATGGTCACACTTGAATGAATCTTTGACTCAGACCCTCGGGGCCATAAAAAAATATCATCCTCCTCTGAGGGAGGAAAATTTGAGAAAGTAAACATTAGCCAACCTGGTGAAGAGAAAATGATACACATCGGTACCTCCTGCTCCCCTGAGGAGAAGGAGAAGATTCTCACGGTTCTCTGAGAATACATAGACATGATCGCATGGGGGTATGAGGATTTGAAGACATACAACACATCCATTATGACTCATACCATCCCACTGAAACCTGATGCCAAGCCTTTCTGATAAAAGCAATGACTCGTCAACCCACTGATAAAGCCTCTGATTCGTCAGGGGGTGCAAAAACTATTGTCAGCCTAGATAATCTTTCCAATCTGACATACTACGTGGGTTTCCAATCTGGTCCCTGTGAGAAAGAAGAGCGGCAAAATTTACCTTTGCGTGGATTTTTAAAATTTGAATAGGGCCTCCAAGAAAGATAATCACCCTCTCCCCTCGTTGGATGAGGTTTTGCAGATAGTGAATGGATCCCAAATGATGTCTTTCTTGGATGGGTACTTCGGCTATAACCAAGTCATGGTTAAATATGAAGATAGAGATAAAATGACATTCACCACCAAGTGGGGAACATTTGCATATTAGAGGATGCCCTTTGGCTTAATTAATGAAGGGGCCACATTTCAGAAGGCCATGGACATTGCATTTGAGGGCCTTGTGAACCAGTGCATAATCATCTACATGGATGATTTGACCATCTTTTCCCAGGACAGGCATGACCATTCTGTCCACCTCGCCCAGATTTGCGAGAGATATCGCCGGTATAGAATATCCCTCAACCCCAAGAAGTGCATATTCAGGGTCACTAAAAGGAAGTTGCTTAGGCATATTGTCTTTGATTAGGGTATATCCATTGACCTTGAGAGAGTAGAAGTGCTACTAAACTTGCAAATTCCCAGTAGCAAGAAAGAGATGCGATCTTTGTTCAGAAAGATCAACTTTGTCCAGCGGTTCATCACTGGATTTGCCAAAATCGTGAAGCCACTCAACGAGAATATGAAAAAAGATACCAAAATTGAGTGGAGTCCTAAAGCAAAGCAGACGTTTACCCAGATTAAATAGACAATAACAAAGGCACCAATCTTGGCTAGTCCAGACTACCCCCTCCCTTTCTACATTTACTCCTTTGCTTCGTCGCATTCTGCCGCGGCAGTATCGACCCAAAAGGTCGAAGGGGAATAATGACCAATAGATTTTATGAGCTCCCCCTTCAAGAATGCCAAAGTCTAGTATTCATCATTGGAAAAGCAGGCCTTTGCTCTTGTTCATGCTGTAAATAAATTTTGGCATTACATTCTCTGGAGCAAGGTGCATGCTATCATCCTGGACTAGGCTGTAAAATCTCTACTGATGTAGAGTGAATTGGGTGAAAGACAGGGGAAATGGATGGCCATCCTCCAGGAATATGATTTAGAAATGCAACCCATGAAGATAGTCCGAGGTTAAGGACTGAGCAGAGCGATGGTGGAAGAGGCTCCCCACATTGAATGTCAGACATACACAGTGGAGTCTATCACTCAAGATCTGTGGTACACCAATCTAGTGTGCTTGTTGTTAAATAATAGATGTCTAGAGGGATTTCCTCCAAACAAATGTCGTTCCCTATGGTTGAAAAGCACACACTTCATGATAAAAAACTCCACGCTTTATTGTAGGAATTATGAGGGAGTGTACCTCCGATGCATCAATAGGGTTCAAGCTACAAAAATAATTGAAGAATTCCATAGGCAGTTTGGAACTGGGAATGGCTCAGCCAATGCCACCGCCCATCAGATCCTTCAGGCTAGATATTATTGGCCCTGTATCTTTAAAGATGTCTACACTCACGTCTGGAAGTGCCATACTTGCCAAACTGTGACACATTGTGAATGTAACCCAGCTATACCTTTTCAGCCCATTTTTGAGGCTAGACCTTTTACCCAATGGGCATTTGACTTTATCGAGGAAATCAACCCCAACTTGTCTGCCAACCATAGATACATCCTAACTGCAACTGATTACTGCACCCGGTGGTCTGAGGCCATACCTTGTAAAAGCAACATGACAGACATAGTTATCAAATTCCTGGAAGAAAACATCGTCACAAGATTCAGGATGCCCTTTGCTATAGTATGTGACAATGGTCCGTCATTTTCTTCAGCACAACTACTTGAGTGGACCTATGACCAAAAGATCACTCTAAATTTCTCTAGCAACTATTACCCCTAGGGGAATGGTGTTGCTGAATCAACTAACAAAAATTTACTTGAAGTGATCAAACACCTGTTAGAACAAAATCCCCGGGATTGGCACCAAAAGCTGATATTCGCCCTTTGGGCAGATCACATTTGAATTAAGGCCACCTTGGGAACATCCCCATTCCATCTAGTTTATATCTAGAATCTAGTGTTCCCCATTAACTTACAGATCCCAGTTTTACAGTTCATGCAAGAATTCAGCAACCGGGAGAACATCATGGAGGTTCAGCTCCTGAATCTGGTGGAGATGGAAGAACAATGAGACACAGCCCTTGAATACTTTGCGTGTCACCAAGCAGTGGTAAAATGATGGTTTGACTGAAGAGCCTAATACAAGGCCTTTCAGATTCCGAACTTGGTCCTTTTGTGGGATAAACCCCAGGAAAAGAAAGGAAAGCACACCAAATTCCAACGGCTCTGGATCAGACCATACTTGATCTCAGAGATCTATGGGGAAAATACCTATCACCTTAGTACCATGACTAGAGAACCTGTCCCATTTCCCATCAATGGAAATTTTCTCAAACATTACTTTAAATAAGGCAGGTTTGTCTAGAGTTGTATTATATGTAAGTCTTCTCACTTGTAAATATTTCTTTCCTGGTGTCCCTGTTTGGGGTGCCCTATTTTGTAAATAGTTTTGCTGGCCGTCCTCCGCAACCACCCCATTTTTGTTTGTTTCACTTTTGGTTTTGTTCTTTCTTTTCTGGGTTTCCAGTGTTTTGCTCCCCTTTTGTAGGCTAGTATGCTTTGCATAACATCTCATCTCCGAGGTGATGCCTTCTGCATTTGTTTTGAACTTAGAATCTATTGTTAGCATGATGGAATTGGTCCAGTCTCCAGAGTTATTTCATAATTTTGGTAGCAAACTATGAGTAGTCTTCATCGGATTTATCCCCGAAATTTTGGTAATCAATTAAATCAAAATTAAAGGAAACAAGTAATCAGACACACCGAGGGTAGATTGGTCACACTGGTTGGTTGACCCAATTCTAAACTTTAAAGATTCTTTCTAAGTCTAGAGTTTTCCTTCCCCATTCAACAAATTAAGGTGGGTGGAGGGGTGAAAGAAGTACCGCCATTAAATTTAGCTAAGCTTAAGCTTAAGGGTGAAAGAATTACCACCCTCCCACCCAGAAGAGAATAAAATAATAAGGAAAAGAAAAGATGGGATGAAACTCCGGTATCCAGGAGAAACGAGAAAACTTGATGACTTTGGATTGACTATATTTAGTGCCTCTTCTCTGCTTCTCCTCGAGGTCATTGGCTTGATTTCCTTCCAAAACACACACTTCACAATTGATGAAAGACCATGGATTGAATCGCGTATGGCCAGATTTTCTCAGATGTTTCACACATTGCAAGCGGGATGCTCCAAGTAATGATTAGTTCCAGTTTTGCTAACCAGAGATTCTGTGGTTCTCAAATGTGCTAAGGTATTCATCCCAGATAGTTGCCATTTGTTATGACCTGCATACCCGTCCCTACATTTTGTGTGCAAAATTTTGGTTCCCCTCTTTTTGCTTTTGGCTCTTGTTTTATTTTCTTTGCCTTTGCCTCCTTTGTTTTCTTCTCCAAGTTTTCCTTCCTGTGAGGTTTGTTTTGTTTTTTCTTTTGTCTTTCGTGTCTCTGGGACCTGGTCCAGGAGTTGGTTGTTTCCTTTCCAGAGCTGGATTTAGAACTCCGGGATCCACCATCATATATCCTTCTCATAAGAAGACATGGTTGTTCGGAATCCCCAGGCCTGAAATCCAGAGGATCGCCTGTTCTAAAGTTTGTGGGAAAGAGGGTAACTTGCTTTTTACCTTGGGTATAAATAAGATTTACATGTCACTTTTACAATTACCGCGATTAAAACACTTAGAGCTTTTTAGAGTCATTCCTTGGCGATTTGAATGTGATTAAGTGTGAATTACTCTGAGCTTAGTGGATAACGATGAGTCAATTTTTGGTAGCTATTCATAAGAATTGGAGGTTGAAGCTATTGTAGAGCGGTCCTAGTGCCTCCTCTCTTTGCCACTCTTCAAATTCCCAGGTGGGTTTTCTGGTTCTGGTCCTTGCTTTGTTTGTCTTTTGTTTCAGTTTTTGGTTTGTTTTGTTCTGGTTTTGTTTTGTCTTCTTTTTGGTTTTCCACCTATTGGTGGGTTGGCTCTGCTAGAGGGTTGTCTACCCTCTGTGTAGCTATAGGATAATGTACATTCTATATTTTTCTATAGGGTAGCTACTGTGCTTCATGTTTATTTTGTTTATGCTATAAATGGTGTATATTTTTGTATATTGCATGTATATATGCTTCAACCCTCGGCCCTCCTATAATTTATGTATATATGATCTATTAATGCCATGAATGTCTTTACGCCATCTACCATCTTACCATGTGCCAACACACGTCTGTAACACCCCAAAATTGGCACCTAATAATCAATCAATTTTGGTGCATTTTCTTATCTTCGAAGTCCTATTGTTCTAGGCAAATTCTTCTCCTAATTGACTTTAATTGACTAAGTTTCAAATGCAGAAAACCCAAATTTGCATAAATCTGACATTACAATTTAATTCCTAAATCTAAAATGATTATTAGCTAAAACCCCTATGATTAATTGATTTAATCCTAAAGTCCTAAAGTACTTTTAATTAAATCAAATACACCCTCTTTGGCTAATATACATAAAAAGAATTGAAGAGTTATTATTATTAATAGAATGAATTATCCTCAAAAGGGATTTCCATAATTCCATACGAAGAGACACTTATGTGTCCATAATTCATTCTTTAATTT
>MU227179.1:662325-697463 GCA_018584345.1 Thuja plicata
AGATAAATGGGAGGGAGACCATAATTGGGGAGATTTCTTCCTAGAGGAGAATTTTACCATAATAAGGGTATATGGATGTATTCATCCACCTCATATCTTTCCTTACCATGTACCAACAAGAGTGGCTGCCATTGAATTTATATGGAAATTATTATTTACAGATAATGAGCACTTTGCATCACATAAGAAGGGGACCTTAACCCCTAGACAGTTCAAAATTTCCAATTTTACTATTGGCAAAGGTGCCATTGATTCAGTCAGTCAATGGTTGGAAAGTTGCAGAAAGGGGGCAGCCTCATATAGATACATTGATCCTGAAGGTTTTATGGTAGGAGTTAGAAGATTGTATACACCTACAATCCACAATACAAATGTTCATTGTTAATGTATTGAAGAGGATGCGACAAGAAACCTCCTTGATGAGGATGAGATCAAGAAAAGGAGATCAAGGATTCAGGAATTGTTGAACCTACAGACACAGATTGAAATAAATGGATTGGCTTTTGGAGGTTTTTACCTTGATTTGTCATATTTTGACAGAATAAAAGCCATGATTGACAATTTTTATGTGCTTTGTGAACAGCTTGAGAATGTTCTTGACAAGAAAGGAGCCAAAGAGCCAGATCATTCAGAGTCTGAGTATGATAGCAGCAGTGACAGTGACTATGCTCGTCCAACTAGATATGCTCAACCTTAGAAGAATGTTGCAGAGATACCACAGTTGCCAGAAGCTGAGGGCCACATTGTTGACTTGACAGAGGGCACACAACTTGATGATATAGAGGATCCTTCAGCCAAAAGGCAAAAGATGGAAGTAGGCTAGCGTTCAGTTGAGAGGCAAGAAATGAAAATGGATAGAGAAAGTGCCCTAGTTCCTGGAAATAGGTTATATGACCATAACCTAAGGAAATTAATAAGGTAGGGCAAGAAAAAGCAACCTTACATGGAGGAAAATGTTGAATTACCTCTCAAGGCTTGTATTGATGAAAGGTTGATACATTAATAGAAGTTCCTAAATGATGATAATTTCATCAAAACTGAGGAGTTTAAAGACTTCCTAAGGTGGTACAAAAAGGAGCAAATTAGGGCTCAATTGAATGTTGATGGGGAAGAGATAGTGACACATGAGGCCCTAGTGGCCTGCAATCATATGACCCAGATAGTGAGGACATCTCACCTAATGAGGCTAGAAAAATGGTATTGAGTAGTGGCATGTTGCTTGCCGAAGGTTGGGATTTGGCTTCTGCCTTCATAATTGATCAGATATGAAAGTAGTCAGATTTGAAGATGGCAAGTGAAGTGCAAATGGGAGATATGATTAAAGGATTTGGGTAGAGCCCAAAATCTCAGGCCTTTGCCATGTGGAGCCTTTTCCCTAAGGACCAAAAACCTCAGCTGGTAAACATTCAAGAAAACATGGTAGGCAACCAAATGGTCTGGTTAGTGCAGAATACAGGGGATTTGGAAATATCCCAGATCATGAGACATTGGGCACACTTAAATGAGGACAATACTAAATAGCTATTTGATAAGTGTAGCATATTGATAGAAGAGACCAGTGCATTGGCCAAAGACTGAGAATTGTGCCACATAAAAATACACCAGCAAGGTCAGGTGATTGAAATATTATTGAAGGAATTACAAGAGAAGCCTGAGGTGGTGTATGTGCCTGCTCAACAACCTTTGCAAATTGAAGAAAAAACAAAGTCAGAAGAAGTGGTTGAAAAAGAGGATGTAGGAGAGAAGAAAAATGAAGTTGCCAACTTTACATATTGAGGTAATGGGGTATCTTGCTGCATTGAACCCCTATTTTACCAAATGGTCTACCAGGGTTCAGTTGTTTGAAAAGCTTTCTTCTTTGCAAACCCTAAGATTAGATTTGCCTGAGATAGTAATAGAGGTGGAAGATGAGATCAAAAAGGTTAATGTTGCTCTCTCATTTTTCAAAGGCAAATTGAATCAAATAGAGGTTAAATTGAGCCTCTTTTCTGCAGATTTTAATACATTTGTTCCTTCCCTAAGAGGAGAAGATGATCAGGTAAAGGCCTTAGATGCCTGGAAAAATGAATTTGACAGCAAAATGCCTAATAATGAGGCATTTATTTTTGGATTAGATTTGGCTGTTGAAGGGATTTAATAAGATATTAGATGAAGCCTTCAGGGCAGAAACTGACATTAATAAGTTTTTAATGGATTTTAAGAGTATCACAGATGTCAGATGTGAGAGACAAAAGGCACAAGTACATGATACTCAAGACTTCAAGTGGCCAACAAATGATGAAGTGACAGCATGGGAGCTAATGACTAGGCAAAAGAAGAAGAAGACTGAAATTGAAGAGTAAATTCTAGATGAAGAGTAGAAGAGAACACTTGGCGCTTGATCAATGAGCACAGGGAGGTTAGCTATAAATAGAGATGAGTGTAGGTTAGCCTGTAGTGGCAGTCACTCAATCTTAATGTAACCATCAGAAGCTACCCTGAAAACTGTCAGAGAAAGGTGCCAAATTCTAGAAGAGATGAAGAATATCAGATCTACATCCTCTATTTTTGTCCTCCCACCGCTTCCAAATTCTCTTATTTTGTCTTTTTCTGTTCTTTTAGGGTTAGGTTTCCTTAAACCATCTAAAGCTTGTTGCATCCTAAAATAAAGGATTCCAAGATGGTTAAGGACCTATATATATAGGACCAAATTTGTAATTAGCGGAGAGGATGAAATATAATTGAAGACAGATGTTTTGATTTCTGTCTGTTTTTTGAGCTTTTTAGCCTTTATATGTACTTGAAGTAGAATCTATGAATAAAAATACAGTGCAATTTTTATCTACATTGTTGCTGTCTCTTTGCTTATTGTATGCACTCTTTTATGTTTAATTTGTAAGGCATATTAAACATATTTTCTATAAGGTAGCTATTTAATTATTTTCAATCTTCTTCTAAGGGGAGAATTAAACTTTGTGAGTAGTTTCAGAGAGTACTACAACAACTGAGGATTTGATACAATATTGTAGAAGTGGCAGGATAAGTTTGCAAGGCATTTTATCTGAGTTGTATGTAGGTTGTAAGGCATCCTACAGTATTCCTGTTCATATTTTTCTGTGGATTTACATCTTTTGACTCTATTTGCCCAAGGATAGGCACTATTCTATAGTTTGTTAAGTGATTTATTATCATTCAAGCATTAAAAACTATTTAAATCAATCACTTTCAGAGTATTTTGGTAAAATCAATTGTGTACTTAAGGGTCATAGCTGAAGTTTGTTGATTTCTTAAAGAGAAAATCAAATAGGTTATTCTGTTATGTATGTGGAGCCTAATCAGACTCAGTTTCTTTCACCACGGTTTCCCCTTAGACATATCTTTATTGGCCCAAAGCTTGGGGTCAAGGGGCAGAGCCCCTTACGGGGTCCTGGGGCAGCACCCTAGGCGGGGTAAAGGGTTGACCATTGATTTTCTATTAGTCAATGTATTTTTTTCCCTAATTATGTTAGGTCAAATATGCTTGTGAAAAGGGCTTAGGGTTTCAAGATTTCATTGTATGAGGGATTTTTCGTAGCTTCTTGTGATGGTATTGAGTTGCAGGTTTCAGATTGTAATCGCTGGATAATAATAAAAATATTGGACTCACTGTTGGTGGACGTAGCCTAGGGATTGGGTGGAATACATTAAATCTCTGTGTCATTTGTGTTCTCTTTCGTGTTTATATTTGCATTATTCTACTTCTTATTCCAACTTATTCCTCCTAAAATCACCAGAATTGCAAAAGGAAGCAAGAATGTATTTCCTAATCATGTTGCTGTCTGTTATCATCAAGATATTGATTTGGATTGTCAAGCTTATCGTCAGAATAATCATAGTCATCTATATTTTTATATACATGTCCATCTAAAATAGAGCATTTAGCACATAAGGTTCAATCCACTCTAAAGATACTGTTAAGATAGGAATCATTCATAGGTAAAACTTGCTTGAGTCAGTAGGTCTCAAAAAAGAAGGAGGTGGTAATAGGTATCCCCAGTGTTATCAAGAACCTCATCAATTAGTGTTTTTCCCTTGCTTGAGTCATAGTGTCAAAAGGAAATAAGGGGTCATAGAGTTTTTTAAGATTTCAAGTATCTTTCAGAGGCCTAGCAAGAAAAAACACCAATAGGAAGCCTTATCTTCTTCCCCGGTATTATGGGGATAAAATTATTCTCTTAGAATTTTGTAGGCAGATGATGGATTTGCACACTTTCTTTACGTTGAAGAAGGTTTTCAATGTCCCATTCCATTTTTTTGTGGGAATTACACATGCAGCCTCACCATGGCTTGGGAGGCAGATAACGAATTGAAAAGCTTGGGGCTGGTTGAATTCAACCACGCCTGGAGAAATTATGATCCATGTAGCAGGATTGCCACAGCACTACCTCGAGCTTCCCCACCACATGAAGAGGATATTGAAGACTTCTGGGTGGAATGCTAGCATAGTTTTGATCTCCGGGCTTGACAACATACAAGGATGAGAAAAGGGCTCATGGAAACGCTGGATCTTTGGATCTTCCCAAATTGTTTCAAAGATGGCAGGCCACTAGAGGATCTAGCATACAAAGGATAGGGGATGGATAAATTAGTTCTCCCTCCAGTGGATTTGGCCACTCTGGAGTATTTAATGATTGAAGGGATATGCCACCCCATTATAGAGGCAAGTCATAGATACTTTTCCCGGGTATGCCCCAAGAGCACCCAAAAGAAATCAATGGTCAAGAAGACCATTCCCTCTTCAGCCGGTGCCAGACCTTCTTCATCCACCATGACTGCTAAAGTAAGTGTAAGTAAAGGGAAAGAGAAAGAGGGAGTTTAGGTGCCCAAGGCATCTCCTCAGATTCCCACCCTTTTGATGGCCCAGCTGCATGAGAAAATGGAGGTGGAAAAGTTGGCCAGCTAACAAATCAGCATGCAGGTAGTTGCCAGTCTCCCAGTCACTCCAACGACATCTACTCACTCGACAGGATCCAATTCCTTGGTAGCAATGATGAACATATAGACTTTTGTTGAGGCAGAGTCTACTAGCTTCTGGATATCAGGGCTTCACTCACAAGGAGAAAGAAAATAGTAGTGACCCTTGTACCAAGAGCAGCCCTTGGTATGTCAGAGAAGCCCCCAGTAGATGTAAGTTTAGACTCTCTTGAACCGGAGGATATTTTAGACTCCTCTCCACCACATGATGATTTTTATGATACGTTCTTGGCGGAAGAACTTCTAGAGATTCAGCAGGGTGTTAGTCATGCGGTTGAAGAAATTGAAGCTCAGGATAAAGGAGAAGTCCCTGCAAAAGAATGAATTCCCATAAAAAAGGATACATTAGAGAAAGAGGCTTGGGAAGAGATTCAAATAGAGCCTGAGCAGGAAAGAATATCGATCCAGGGCACCACGGATTTGCCAAGGTAGACCACAAACAAGCAGTCGATGGTTGGAGAACCCAAACCCAAGGGAACAACCGTACCTCCAACCATCATGCTTCAGGTGCCTTTGGTAACTTTAGATGACCAAGTTCTCCAAAGCACTTTTAGTGAGGTAGTAACGATGACCACCTTGTTAAACTTTGGGCAGAAACCTCACCCACGTCCAAAAGATGTCCTAGTGGAGGAGAATATTGCAGTAGATGAGGCCAATAAGGCCCAGGAACAGTAGCAAAAAATGGACCAAGAGGTCCTAGATGAGTAAAATGAAGAAGCTATTGATACCACCATGGAAGAAGAAGTCCCTAAAAATACAGAAATGGAGACCACGGAAAAGATCCCGAGTGATATTGCAGAGGATGCCAGTATGGCGGAAAACATCAAAGATTCTAGAGAACAGGAGCAAGAAGAGGAGCCCGAAGATAATGTACACTCCAGGAATATGCCACCAGATTTCAAAAGGGATCCTAATGAAAAAATATCGGTAGCAAGGCTACCCCAGCCACCCCAGTGGCTGGTGGAATCTAAGAAGAGGAAAGTCCTGGTGGTGGCCACAAGTGCTCCACTCTCATTGGTTGAGATGATGGCCAAGAATGCTAAGGTAAAGAAGCCCAAGAAGGCACGGGTTGTCCATACTCTCCAGACCAACCCAGCAGGTAGTACCATTGCAGTTATCACAACACCCCCAACAAACATAGATGCAGTGGCCGTAAGGCCTGAAGAATAAAATATAACAGAGGTAGAATTGAGGAAGAGAGACAAGCAAGGAAAATTGGACTTGCTAAAAGAGGCTACCAGGGGGATAGAGGCCCAGTACATAAAGCAGGGCCAGAAGCTGCAATAGGAAAGAGAAACAAACACAAATCTCCTCATGCTTCTAGTATAACTACCATGACCTTTAGCCAAAGTCCACCCTGGAATCCCCTCTTCTGGATTGCTACTTGCACAGGGCGATGTGGACTCACTGTGCATAATGAAGAAGAAAGTGCAAGCAATGGATGGGTGGGCTTCCAAACAAGTGACAATGATGAGAGAATTTCTAGTGGCATCCCTTGTGGACCTCTACAAGGTTGATACAGCTCTCAGCCATGCGAAAATCTCCGCTCAGATATGGGAGCAAGACTTGGAAAAGTATGAGAAGTGGAAAGATGGGTTGGAGGAGATCCGCAACCTAGGTGAGGAGGTTTCCATAGATTTGGGTATTTTGGGAGAAGAATCATATAATTCCCTCCAGGTCCAGTACTCCAGACTTGCCCTCAAAATTGAGGTTTGCAAGGAACTGGTTAAGACCTTAAAAGAGAAGCTGACAGTTTCCCGATATCCTTTTAGTTTATTCAAGGCATTCATGGTTGGGGTAACACAAGTTGATCCCTTTACCACTAGAACATGTACCCTAGAGGAATATGTCCTCAGTAAGTTCGATGAGCGGATGGAGTCCTTGTATCTGCCAGCCAGAGATTTTGACCAAGGCAGGTTGTCTAGATTGTCAAATACCATGATCCAGTCACATGATGCCATTAATATGGTGGATGAATTTCAGAGCGGGGTTGGAGAAGTTGAGGATGCATTGGAGGCTATCTGTAGCCGGTGGGAGAGAATCTAAAGTATAGACAAGGAAAGCATAAGCCAAATGTTGGAAGCTTGGGAAAAATCATAAAGTAATTAAGTTCTTTGGATCTAGGAGAATCTAACCTGCACCATGTTTTGTATTCTTTATTCTTTTGGAACACAAGTTCCCGGATCCCGGGGTTCCTGATCCCACATTTTTGAATTCTTGACGTGACCCATGTTTCAGTTCCCAAGGCCGACCGGTCACTTTCAGGGTAGTTAATGAAGGTTGTCAGAAGATGGTTAACTGTAGCAAGGCATGTCAACTCAACAGGAGGTTTCTGATAGATGGTCTTCCCAAGGCACCGCTTCAAAGATACACCTAGCACATCAGAGACAGGGCACTTCTTTCCCATTTATGAGGCATGTAGCCTCGATCCCTAGGGGATCAGATTTCTTCTCTCTAATTCTGGTTCTCTTCTCGAGGCCAATTCTTCTACTCCACCTTTCTTTTCTTATTCTTCTGACATGTCAGGCATTTTCTATCTTGAAGTCTTTTGTAATGTGGTGCAGGTAGTACCGGCCACCAGATAATATATTATATTGTAAAGTGTAAAATAATTTAGGGTTAGGTTTAGGTCAAGTGATGTGTATATATAATAAGTCTGACTTGATTCCAAGGGTCAGGGAAATTGATGATTTTGCAGTCCATAGCTAATAAAAATCTAGTTTTCTCATTTCTTAGTTGCAGAGCTCAATGCTCCATAGTTTTTTAGCTTTCAATAGTTAAATACTCCCTTGGAGTCATCATTGTATCACGCACTAGTGCTTGCTAGAAAAGATTTTAATGAAGAAGGAAGAGTTCTTTCAATGATGTTGTTGGCATTTTGTCTTCTGGGTTAACGGTATTTTATGCTTTGTGTTCTTCATGTTCTTTTCTCTGATGTTTAAAGTAGATTAACGACCTCCTTTCCTTTGCTACTGATAAAATATAAACTGATGGTTGTATATTTCTTCAGTATTTAGTGTAGTGTGTTAGAGCATTGGTGATGTTTTGAATTTTTAGCATAACTATAGGTAGATGAAATACTTCTAACTCTATAGTATCTTTTTAAGTTTATTTGCTAAGTGAATGCACGCTTGGAGAAAACCCCACTTAACTGAATCCTCAGAGTGGATGAGTTGAAGATAACCAGCTATCCCCCTCAAACAAAATAGTCACATCTCCCAACCAAACCCCGCACTGTCGAGACCCGACTCTCACGTGCTTGGAGGCCCGGGTAATCTCATTTTCCCAGACACCCTTTACAGGAAAAGTTGTCCGGTACCCCTGTACTCGGTGACAACTTACATCTGTTGGCAGACCCGGTCAGAAATTCCCATCAATAGTATGCTATGGTCTGTACTAGGCTAGACATTGCAAATGCAATGGGAGTCGTTAGCAGGTATATGAGTCACCCTGGGATTGAGCATTGGAGTGCAATCAAATGGATTCTCAGATATTTGAGAGGTACATCTAATTAGTGTTTACACTTTGGGGGTGGTAGTATTACTGTTCATGGTTATGTTGACTCAGATTTGGTAGGAGATATAGATACCAGGAAGAGTACTATAGGTTATGTATTTACTGTTCGTGGGACAACAGTGAGTTGGATTTCTTGGTTACAAAATGTGAATGCTTTATCTACTACAGAGGTAGAGTATGTTGGTGCTACTGAGGTAGCCAAGGAGATGATATGACTTCAATTCTTCATGGAAGAATTGAGACATCCATAGGTGGATAACTATCTATATTTAGACAGTCAGAGTGTCATTGATCTTACAAAGAATTATGCTTTTCATTCAAAGACAAAGCTCATACAGTTGCGATATCATTTCATTCGATCAGTTTTGCAAGATGCGCAGTTAAAGTTAGAAAAGATTCATACAGATGATAATCCAGCGGATATGTTTACAAAGGTTGTATCGAGGGAGAATATGAATTCTTGTGTAGTTTCAGATGGTCTTGTAGATTGAATAGACTAAGAGAATAACATATTCCAGGAAGGTTGGATCCAGTGGGAGCTTCACAAGGTAGTGGTTTAGCTACAAGATCAGTCTCCAAGTGGGAGAATTTGTTGGTTTATGTGGACTTTGATCAGTCCCCAAGTGGGAGATTGTTATATTATGGTGACTGATCAGGAAAGTGACTTACCGTTTAAGTGATTTACCTTTTTTCAAGGCATGGAGTTTGGGGCATCGCCCTAAGTGGGGGTTCAGTAGCAGAGCCCCTGAGAAAATTTTTTTGAGTCTTATTTTCGGCCAATTTCTTGACTGACATGTTCTAACCCTAAAGCGACATAAATTTGTATAAATTGGCTCAGGGTTAGGGTTTCATTATTATGTTGTATGTTTTATGGTGGTATTGAGCTGTGAGTGATCTGTGCATTGTGATATGATTGTAATCACTGGATAAGAATAATATTGGACTTTGCTATTTGGTGGACGTAGCCCAGGGATTGGGTGAACCACGTTAAATCTTTGTGTCTTGTGTTCTCTTCTAGTTTGGTTTATTATTCTCTGTTATAGTTTATATTTCTGCATGTAAATGTTATTTCTGCCTTGTTAATCCTAACATAGGTCACATTTAATAGTGTGAACTGTAACCTTTAATAGGGTTGGCTCTTCACCGATTTCACTTTAGAAGAGTGAAAGTATTTTGGGTTACTGGTCTGAGGTGGTTTTTCCCTTAGCAGGGTTTCCACATTAAAAATTTATGTCTTAATGTGCATGAATTTTGTGGATTGTTATTTTACATTACACTTTACTTTATTTACCTAGATCGGCAATCATGGTATTAATTTACTGATATTCGGTAAACACTATTGACTAAAGTTTGAGATTACATAATACATTTCACCGAGTTGAATTATATGTTTGAATTTGTTTTTATATACATCTGGATGAATTTGGGACTGTAGGATAATTGGGAGCTAACTGATTCTAATTGATTCACCGCCCTCTCAGTTATTCTAACAGAATAGTCTAGAGATTACACATATCAATTTCTTAATTCTAAATCTAGCCTTGATAAGACAAAATTATTCCCTACATAGATTCAAAATAGAATTATGATTCGAAGGTGTTGTCAATTTCATATTATAAACTTGATCAATATTTTACAAGTCCTCAATTTTATGCCAATGTTACTTATTTATTTGTATTTTTTTTATATTAGGACCTTCATGTTTTAGGACATTATAAGAATCAACAACAAGAACATGACATTTTTATGATTATATAAAACACTTCCACTCTTTCATGAATGGATTAAAAAACTTAATTAAGAATTGGAGGAAATTGTAATTTGTCACAAAGTGCACTTGCATGTAATAGTTGCTAGGGGGGTGATAATGTTGCAAAGTGTATGATGTGTAAACAATGTGTTGATCATTGAATGCCCATGTAACTTTCCCTCAATGGTCATGACCAACTTACAATTTCCATCTTTTGGATAAACATGCTTATAATTAAGTTGAAACTCTTCACAAATTTTTGTTGGTTTGATTAATCATGAGTTGAAATTGATATTTTGGGCTTGTTTTGTGATCCATCAAAAATTTCCTCCTCACAGAGCTGAACTAAAGTGAACTGAGAAAATGGGAGAGGTACTATAAAGTACCGTCATGTTTGATTGTTCTAATGATGAGGACCAAAGTCAAACTTGTATAGCTAGATTTATAACCAAATTAGATTATCATCATGCTATAGATGATAGTCCACTTGCACTGTCATCTGTAAGTTATCTAAAACATAAAGCTGACTTTGTCCACAATAAAACTAATAGAGTAGACCAATTGTATAGATTTCATTGAAAATAAAAACTACACTAATATAAGGGTTAGCTTCTCTTTTCCTTATAAAATAACATTTTAATTCTTTTGTTTATATGTAATAATGATGAGAATATTTTTTATAAGAAAATATTTAGTATATGTGAAATTTATTATTTTTTATTAAAATTATTCATATGGAGGATTGTCTAATATTGTTGTTGGCATTATTCTTATTCTTTTAAGTTACAATAATTGGCATTTGAGTGTTCTATTACAATTTGATTATTTTTTATTAAGGAAAAATAGGTTTTGAAGGGACCTGAAACCCTTTAAAAAGGAGCTAAAAAAGATATATCAATTAAGATCCCCATCACGAAATAGAAAAACCAACAACTGAAAAAGTAGAAAGAAAAAGCACAAGACAGAACTAGCCCATCCCCAACAAAAAACTAGCATAATGTTGACAAAACACAACTTACTACAAAAAGAAAACAAACAGAATTAAACCATATTTTTTAAGGTCTCAGCGACCTCCTCCTCAAGTTGGTTCATCCTCTGAGCAATAGTCTTTATTTCCATGATGTCCCAGGGAACGAGAGCGGTCTTCTTCTTCATGTTGGCTCTGGTTCTTTTATTCGAACATGAAGACTCACCAACATTCACCTCTTTCTCTTGCTCAAGGTAAACAATGGCTCTTTCTTAATCAAGATTTTCCAAATTAGCCACCAAGGCTTTCATATTCTCAGTTGAAGATTTAACAATGTTGTGGCTATATTTCATGATCTTCCTAAGAGTGGTCAATTTTGGTGATCCTATGATTCATTTCCTCCAGCTTCTTATCAAATATTTCCTTGGTTTTCTCCTCAGCCTCCACATATTTATTGAGATAATCTATCATCACCTTTTTTCATCCTATGTCCAAAGAGAGAAAATAGAAGGGTCATTGTTTGTGTTAATTTTCATTGCAGGTGAGTGACCATCAAGAGTCGCCTGCACAGAACCTTTATTTCCTTCCTTCAGCTGCATCTACTCAAACTTGGAAGAAAGAGGAAGGTAATTTAGGTGGAGGCTTTTAATTTTGTTAAAATCTCATCTCATCAGTCTTAAAGAATAAACAGAATTGCATTTTGCAATTTACAACACACCAAAAGCCATTTCCCTCTTATCTTCAAAATCATAGAGACTAAATTCCACCGAAGACTACTAGACATCTCCTTCCAAGTGATGAAAGGAATTAGACTCTTTAGACCAGGAAGGAGAAATAGGGACATCAAGATCGATGGAACTATCATAATTAACTAAAATAGGAACTTTACCTTTCCCTTTATCACTCTTTCCATTCTTGTTTCCCTCAGTAACAGGAGATTCTTTTCCTTTGTTAGTATCTTTCTCCATTATGTTTTTGATAGGGGAGGGTGAATTCACATATTCTTCTTTTGAGCTCTTTCCCTTATTAGCTCTGACATACATCTTCTTAGGGGAATTCTTATACATTTTACCCAAGGGAGGAGGGGCCTTATCTTCATCATCCTCTATATCCCACCCCTCTTCCTCCACCATACCTTTCACTTTTCTAGTAGTAGTCAAATTCTTCTTCTAAGGCAAAATTTTAGGTTTTGGGGATGGAGGGGGAGGGGCCTCTTCATCATCCTCCTCTGTCTCTCAACCCTCCTCAGCCCCATCAGACCTATCTTCCACTTCACCTTCAATGGAAGAGAGAAATCTAGAGGGGGTATTAGAGACCCTATCTCTAAAGTGCTCATGGATTAACAAAATTAAACCTTGGTGCAAAATAGGGTTTTTAGGGTTCTTCCTATGATCATTAATGTTGGAGTTAAGAACATAAAATAAGATGTAGGGAAAAGAAATCTAAACCTTATGTCTTAAATGATTGAGCATGAAAATATGATAACCATACACCCTAGAGAATCTCTCGTCAAGGATGAAATACTTCATTATGGGCTTCAGGAGTTCTCTCCAAATAATTTTTACCTTTAACCAAATTCTCCCTTTCAATATTAGTTTTGGGGAACTTCTTAACAGTGTTATCTGAAAATTTCATGTCTTTGAAAAACTTAATGTCCTTCGTAGGGAGGCCAACCACATCCGCCACCATATTTTCTTCAACCATGACCTCTTTCCCAAACTGATTAAGTGTTCCATTCCCCCATTCTTAGACAAAGATCCTGGTAACCTTATGATTGTAGCCATGGATCTTTTCCAGGTAGGGGGTAACACCTCCCTTTTTTAGACAATACCATATTGTACCATTATTCTTTCACTCCTCGCAACTAACCGGTTCCACCCTTCTCAAATCACCACCCATTTCCACACTAGCAGAACATAGAGAAGTCAAATGAACTTTTTGAATTATGCCAACAAAAAGGCAATTAATACCAATAATGAAAAAGATTGCCCACAAAGCATGCGACTAACCAATAGAAATAATTAACTTCTTCTCATTCGGATGATCACCACCTCCAAGATTGATACCAAAATTAATGAGTGTCATTTCCATCATTAATAGGAAGGTTTCCAAATTTTCCATTAATTCAATCAAATCTAAGGAGAGATATGATGTCACTATTCATATTAAATTCTCCCCTTCCCCTTACAATTTGATTGTTGGTTTCATTAGGCTCATGGATATATTTTTGCATTCATCTCTTTGATTTACATGTTTTATTTTTCTCTACATTGTTCAGTTGTAATATTGGGGAATTTTTTAATTGATCCCTCTTTCAAATGGTGTTTTAATTCTCTTTAAGCTAAAAGGGCGAGGCTATTTTATCTTATAAGTTTGAACAAGAAATGTAAAGAGGGAATCAAAAGATCTAATTAAGACATTTAACGTGAATGACAAATACTCAATTCATAGGAATCAAGCCCTCTGTCAATGGTTCTTTACCATATAATTCAACTATGAAGCATATGATATGATATTTTGAAGATATTAAATATATAAAGTGAAAAATTGCATGATAATTAAAGATATATGATGTTACCATTGGAGAAAGTAATTCTTATAACATTAGACAAGATCACACCAGATGTTAAGTCCTAAAATTAATCTAAGGTAATAAAATGAAATGCACACTCATTTGTATGAATAAACCTAGATTAGATAGTTTTAGCTAACATAATAAAATAAAATTGCAGGTGGATTATAACAAAATAATGTCATTGGATGGAAGAAAAATGTAGACACATAGAGATGGAGTTTGTAGTATTAAGGTTGTAGCAGAAAAGTGTTGTAGAATCATGGAAAAGGGTTTGGGCTTTTCCAAAAACCCACTTTTACCATCAATCCATAAAAAACATATCCTTATCTAAAATCCACGATGTGACTATATACTCAATAAGGAGGCAACTGAAATATAAAATGTTGAAAAGGGTGGGGAGAATGCTACATAATCTAGATGGAAAAGATGGTGTAAGTGCTACCCAACAAGGTAATAGTGTGTTCCCATTTATTGAGTTTAATGCACAATATTTCACTCTGGGTATTTAAGTATAGGTATGTTAAAAAGTACTTAACCCCTTAATAAAGTTATTTTCCAGAATTAACATAATTTATTTCTTTATTTCTCTATAAAATCTTAGAGAGAGGTCTATTACGATGTGGTTATTTCATTTTTCTATTTCCATATTTTTGTTTGTTGTTATTGTGCAATAGGAAGGGCTTCCATAAGCCTTGGTTTATATATTGTTCATCTCAGTTAGGGTTAATTGTTATTTTTTTATAATGTGGTTAAGAGAGGTCCACAAAGATGTTGGAAATAATAGGTACTAAGAGGGGGGTGAATCAGTACTGATAAAACTTTGAGACTTTTACTTATACCTTTAAATAGAAACAAAAGAAACTTCCAGACTATGAAGCATATAACTATATCTATAAAGTAAAAGTGAAATGAATCAAATGAAAACACATGCGCACACATAGCCCTCTAATTTTTATTATGGAAACCCTTGGTCATAGGGAAAAACTACGGTGGGGATGAAACCCACAGTCTTCTCACTAAAGTAGAAAAAAGTGCTCTTTTGAGAGCTTACAATATGACACTTTCTTGGAAAATCACATTGTTAGGAGTGACCGATACCTTATTAGAAGTATCTATAGTCCTATTACAAACTACCTTGTTAGAGGATTTAATCCCACTAATACAGTGTTCACCATGTTAAGGGATTTACAATAAAGTCTTGTGAGAGACTACATGGTTAAGGGATTTAGACTTGTTGAAACTATTAGGAATACAACAATAAAAATTAACTTGTGATATGCACTCCTAAATGCTAATCAGATCATTGATTCTATTTTCTCGTGTTGAATCCAATCCTGTAGCTTCTCTGGAAATAGCTCTGTAATCGCAGCTTAAGACCAACTTTTCATCAATAATTCAACTGATTCTCTACAACTTAACAACTTCTTCTCTGTAACGGTAGCCATCATCATGTAACCTTAAATATTTTCTTTACCTTTGAATTTAAACCTATTTAGGGTTTATGTTTCCCTCCAAAATTTCTTTATCAGTCATAACTAACTCATATAAACTTGAAATCCTTACTACGTCGTCCATAAAAAACTTTAAGTTCTTATTCCCAATGTGAAATATTTCTTCATTTTCATTTGCCAAAATATACCTTGGATTCATACAAAAATTTTGTACACAAATACCAAAGAATTAACTAATTCAATTCCTCAAACAATGTGCTACATTTTTCATGTTGTCCAAATTCACTGAGTCTTCCACCGACATAACTAATTTAGCAAAAATATCAAAATTGTTTAATAACATTTAGCTTTTACCTGTTCACTGAACTGACCAGTTAATAGTATCTTCACTTTTACTTGTACCGGTGTGACCTAAGAGTCACGGTCACAAATATTAGTTCACCTGTTGTATTTACACCTTCCAATGTACCGATAGAAAAACTTGTCTCCTTTACCCACATGTCCTTCATCTGTTATCTAGTTCACCTGTTACCTTTCTAACTTAACTTCTCTTTACCAAATGGATATAACTATGTACCAGTTGGTATACCTTCATATAATTACACAAGACATTCTCGCCTATGTAATGGCTTTCCAACAATGACAACCATACCACATAAAATCATCATCAATGTCATCTATCAACATTCTTATATCAACATTCTCCCCTTTTGGCATTGATGGCAAAAACTTGTGAAAATTTCAAAACTTCAAAACTATACTCCATGTCTAATTACATAATCCCCCTAAATATATAACTCCCCTTTGTACCATAGATTTTTCTATATACTTCTATATACTCCCCCTTTCTTGATCGAATATCTATATACTCCCCATTTTTTGGCAATAATGCCAAAGACAATGATAAAAAATGTATTTACAAGGGTGTGCATAGCTTATATTTTAGGAAATATAGTCTTGAAATGTACCTTAGCACTAGAAATAAAATTATCCAATGAATCCTTTAATATTTTCAGGGAAATGTGATGGCCAATTATCCTGAAGCCATATCCTCCATACTGTCAATTGTACTCATGTCTGGAGTACCTATCAATACTTCAACTTTCTTAAGATATGATTGTATCATGTCCATGCATGGAGTTAGAAATCCTTGTAATTCTAGAAAATTCATCCTTACATTGTCCTCATCTTCCTTGAGTTTCATTTACTTGTGTATCAATTATTTCAGTTTTGCATTATGACCCATCACAGAACTCTTTAATGGGTTCAATTGGTTGACAAGTGTAGCCAACTCTGTCTCTAGCTCTGCCTTCTTTGTCTTGATCTTTGCAGTGAAGTTAGTCAGAATAGATATTATGTTAAAGATTTTTTGAACATAAATATTTTTTTGCAATTATAACATGTCACATTTCCATACCTTGTATTGAATTATTTTTTCCTTAGTTTACATTGCTTAGTTATATGTCCAAATTTATTGCATTTGTAATAGGTTATGTTTCTCTAGTTCACTGAATTGTTCACCTTTGATTCCCACTCATTTGATTTGTGTTCATACTTGTAGCAAGTGAAAAAATAACCAAAATATGGTTTAGCATCAGGTATTCTTCTACACTCCTCTCTCTATGCCCAAATTGGTTACATGTAAATCATCTGCCATCTAAGTTAGGTTGTCTCATAGGTAACTTCTTAGGTTTTTCAATCTGATTCTCTGGTGGATTGACTTTCTCTTATGATCCTGAACTTTATCCTTTTTCAAAACCAAGTCCATGAGTTTCTCCTTTAGGTCTTTGTTTTTCAAGTTGTTCATCAAGCTTTGAAAAAATATATTTGAACTTTTCCTTGAAACCATTTTCTGTTACAAGTTCATTCCTAGGAACTTTAATAACTCTTTCAAGCTCCTTCTCATTGTGTCTGGATTCTTCAAGATTGGTCTGCAACTTTCCAACTTGACCACTCAGGCCGTAACATTCTTATGTCTTGTCCTTCAGGACTTGTTCAATATTATTCTTAGCTTCAATATCTTTAGTCATCTTCATTACCACAACTTCCAATTCATGTTTCAAGTTATCTCTATCTTTTACGATCTAGTCACATTCGGGTAAGTACACAAAAATGGGGTACCAAAAAGGGGGTATAAGATGCCATTTTTTCTGAAATTAGAAAACTTTGAACTTCAATGAGAAATTGAGGATAGTTAGACATAAAATTTCAAAATGTGACAAGAAAAAGAGTTGTTCTACTGCAAATCTAGTTTCTCAACTACTCATTTATTTTAGAAATGGTGGAGATTAAGGCCCTCAAAAATGGAGAGGAAAAAATGGTCCTCTGTTTTGTGTAAAAACATAATATGGCGTTTGGTGAGCTTCCCCTAAAATGTTAACTTTAAAATAAAATAAAAAATTTCTCCAGCAAGAAGTTGGATAACACTACCTAGTTTATCCCAGATGTTTCTACTAATTTTTGGATGAATGTATGATTTTTTGCGAATTTCCGTAGTGGACACATCCTGAAAACATTAAATTTGTGTGTGCTCCGCCTAGAAATCATTGAAATTTTTTTTTTTTAAGTGTGTAAAATGGAGTCTAGTTTTTTTTTAAAAGTAACTTGTTTCAAAATTCGATGAATGAGCCAAAATCTATGCCCAAAAAACTACACATTGGTTTTTGACAAAAATCAAACATACTTACTAAATGAAATTAGAGATGAAAGAGTTAAAATAATCAGAATTCAAAATAACTTATATGATTAGATAGCTAATAGATGGATATATATTCTCATGTCGTCTGACCTTGTTATTCTTGAACCACCTACAAACCTAATAGGGAGCACATAGAAAAAAATATGAGTTTTTTTGTTTTCTGATTGGAAAATATATCTCAGACAACAAGAATCAGAGGTATTATTCAATCACAGTTAAGGTAATAATATTTTTATGTGAGCTAAATAGGATCTGTATCAGTAATAGGAGATTGCATTTACCAATTCAATTTGTAATTTGATATCATTCTAACAAGTGGAGCAAAGTGTAAAAATCCTTTCAAGGAAGCTGGATTTAACCATCAAACAACAAATCTCTTAACCGAGTGCACACTCAACAGTGTTGCTAAAGCTCTTAACAAAGTAGAATTTAACAGGTTTCCACCGATACTCCTAATAGGGTAGATCATCAGAAGTGATCAAATTGTAAGCCTAAATCGGCCCCTTCCAAACTGCAGATAGTGAAGATTTTGTGGGTGCCATCCCCACCGCAGTTTTTACTTCCTCATAGAAGTTTTCTATGATATCATATCTTGTGTTATGTGTCAATTTACTTTCATGAATGTTTCTATGAATGTTCACATGTATGTTAATGTTATGAATTGATATAACTCACTGCAAGATAGTATAAATCAGATTGAATGGATATACAATTGATTACAAAGGTTAATTGATAAAAGGGATATAAAAGTTTTAGAGGTACCGATTCACCCCTCCCCTCTTAGTACATACTTACCATTAATCCCAACAATTGGTATCAGAGCTAATTATCTTCTTGGAAAGCTTAAAGGCTTAAGAGAAAAGATCATACAATGGAGAAGTACAAACTTGATAAAAATATTGAGAATAAAAATCTTGAAATTCATATGTTCTTTGAACAGTATAAAGAATCTAGAACTAGTATGAGACAGTTGCTGGATGAAAGAAAGAATATGGCATCTTACTGTAATGAGACAAATTATCATGAGGAAGAGATACCAGATTTATTTGATTCTTTAGGATCAACTGCAAGCAAAGAATCAGATACATCAGAAGAAAGCATCACAAGCCTAACTGAAATTAATCTACATCTGGCTGGACAAGTTAAATCTCTACAAATCGGTCAAGAGAGATAGATGGTAAGGATGATTGATGTCATGAAAAATGCTAGGAAAGATGAGCAAGAAAGAACACTAGCTATTGATGATAGAAGAAAGATCACAGAAAAGCTACAAGAAAAAGAGTTTGAAATACAAAGACTTATAGAGCATCACCATGAGATAACAAATCAGATTATTCTTATGATTCAAGAGGCAAACAGATTAAATGTTGAACTCATTGAAAGAATAAAAGCTATTAGTGAACTGAGGGATGAGAATGAAAAGTGAAAGCATGAATTAAGAATTCAGAAACAACATAACGAAATTATCAAGAAAGCTGATGAAAGCAATAAAAGAATGGATGTTTTTCTTGAAGGGCAACGAAGATTCAACAACAAAAATGGTCTAGGCTTTACCGAAAATGGAGAATCATCAAATTAATCTAATCCAAAGAATGTCTACAAAAATCCAAGGCCTAGAAAGCTTACATGCAATCACTGTGGAAAGCAAGGTCATACATCAAATGTATGCAGAGGAAAAATGAAAGGTATTCCTAAATCTACATCTTCATTCATAGGACTCTGTTATAAATGTAACAAAGGACATAAAGCATATGAATGTAAGTCTGAGATGAAACAACCAAAGAGAGAAACCTATATGGAAAAATATTGTCCTACATGAAAAATGAAAGGGCACACAACTCTGGAATGCTGGAAAAAGAAAAGACAAGCATGGAAGCCTAAAGGTCAAGAAACTCCCTATCAAAAGAAGAGAGTCGGTAATCAGTATGTATGGGACTAAAATACTTGGATAAATTGTACAAAATGTGGAATATATGGTCATGTTACTACAAATTGTATGAGACAATGGACTAGAAATTATAGAGGCTGGACTAACCCCAAAATGGCATGCTTACACTTTCATAAAGTTGGTCATCTCAAGAAAGACTGCAGAGACCGAATGACAGAGAAAATAACATATCCCAATGGAAACACCATTGAAGATATCTAGAGGGCTAGAGACAAAATTTGGAGAAAAGCTTCAAGCAATGATGAAGTTGGAACGAGAAATACAAATGGTGACACCCCATCCAATGGATCTGGTGACATCACCACCCCCACCTAAGCAGAACAAGTAAGTATGGAACTTCTTTACCCATGTTATTACTTTACATTAGTTCCATAGTATGATTTATATAATTCCAAATTAGCATAACAAAAATGCATCATGGTTGTACTTGTTAAAATATGTGATAGCTATGCTTTTTGGCATATATACCGAAACTCGTCAGTATACACTCAAAGCTAAGATTGACTACATTTACCAAGAAGCGTCGATTAAAAGAAAAGGTTGCTAGGTATAAAACTGAGCCTCATTAGTAAACAAGAAAATAAACAAGTTGTCAGTTGTACCGAAACCTATCGGTAAAAGCAAAGTGAACAATGACTGCTCCAAAACATTGTAAGTTTCATCGAAGGAAGTAAAGTATTTAATGACGAACTCCATCTTTATACACCGAGGATTTGGTGGGTATTTATGGCATGTTTTTAGGGAAATGACTATAAATAGGGTATCAAAACAACTAATTTATTTACGACACCCAGAGCAGAGTGACCCAGGCAATTTTTCAAGCATAGAGTGAAGGGATCATAGAGCTATCACGACTCAACAAATAGCACTCCAAAGCAGTTCTAGAATATTTTCAAGCACAAACAATAAGTTCTTTGAGACCAAAAATTCTGTTCTTACGCATTTCAAAGCAAGCCTTAATTTCTTAAAATGGCATCGACTTCACGAACCGTGAAATTCAAGAATACAAAGAAAGATGAGTTCAAGTTCATCAAGAACATGACATGTGATGAACCCAACTATAAGATCCATCCTCAGGTTGCCTCACAACCTGACGACTCTGGTGTATTTTCACGCATTCCAGGTAGGGTTTTATTGGTAGAAGATGTCTGATCCTTCATACATTGCAAAATAGCAGAAATAGGAAGTTCATAGGTTGAGGAAGCCTACAAGAAGCTATGCAATGATGATGGAACAATAAAGGAAGAGCACAAATACATTGAAGTGAAAGGACTCACCAATGCCCTAATGTTCCCAAAATTCTTCAAAATCGAATGGATTCAGTTAGTGCTTAGCCGAATGCATAACAACAAGCTATGGCTTGATAAACTGAAGGTAATCACCCAAGACATCATTCATGTGGTTACTGGTTACCCCATAACTGATAAAGTAAAGGCACTCAAGCATCCATCAAGGGCTGAGACTGAAAACATGACAGGAGCCAAATGGGATGGCCGAGGATCGAAAGTTACAACAATAATTGATGATGAAATCAAGTTTGGTGCAAGTGTTTTGGGCTATAAATTATTCCAGGAAAGAAGATTAAACAACATAGCATTAGGTGCAGTGGACATAGCGTTCAAAATTGTGAAGAAGGGTACACAATTGAACTTATATGAACTACTCCTAAATCATTTGAAGGACAACCTAAAGACAATCAGGAATGTGAAGTCAAACACCTGTAAGTTTGGCTCACTAATAATGTGTATCTTCTTTTATTTTCAAGAAACATTCCCGTCGGTTGGAGATGTTAAATGGGACAGCACCAAACCATTCACCATGCAAATCAATGAGCACATTGCTACACTGGGTGATAATTTTGAAATAGTCATGGATGAATACTTCAATGTATTCAAAGGTTGAATGAAAAAGAGGGTAATAATCCCCAAGAAACTCATTGAACAATATATGGATGAGATATGCTTCATGGTTGATACTGACAATACTTACATCAAACTTGCTATACCAAGGACAACATGGTTACAACCATTAGAGTATGAGATCAACATTGATCTTGCTACTAGGAAATTGATTCCTTGATCAATGAACCACTAGATAAGAAACAACCCAGGTTTGGAACATATGAAGAGGCTAAGCCAAGAATTAAATCAGGCCTATTTGTCAAAAATATAGTCAAGAAGAAGGACGAGATGGTGAAGAATCTCAAGAAGATTCTATCAACAACTGAAGAAGAGATTGAGCAAGATGAAGCAGTTGAACAAGAGGAGGAAAGAGAAGAATAGGTATATCTCGGTAAAGATGAAGAAAAGAATGACTCTGAGGAAACAGAATCAGATTCACCACCTCCTCCACCATCCAAGAAACCAAGGACAACAGTTTCTTCTAGGACAAGAAGCCAAACTTCAGAGGATTCTACTCCTTCACCTTTGAAGAAAGGTAAGGTAAGTACATACAAGAGGAAAGATCCCACACCAAAGAGAGGAAAAAACAAGAAAGGAAGGAAATTCATAAGAACCCGAGAGGATATAGAAGATACTGAGCAGGATGAAGCCATAGAGGAAAAGAATGTCAAGGTAAAAGAAACTGAAACTATTGATGACATTTGTGTTTATATTGAAAAGTATGGATCTATTACAGATCAAAGCATTATAAAATGACTGAAACTAAATCAAGAAGATAACAATAAGATTGAGGATGCCATCATAGCTAAAATGTACAACTTCAAATATGTACCAATGAAATTTGAAGGTAAATATGTTCCAAGAGAACTATTGGATAGACTTTACTCCAGGTGGACATTTTCTTTGAAGAATGAGAAAGGAATAAGAGAAAGAGTACTTGTTACTCTCATACCACCTAAATCTAAGAAGGAAGAGATAGATGAGATGATGGAGAAGTACACAAAGGAGTTCTCACCAAAGCTGAGGGCATATAAATTTATTGAAGGCAGACTAATAGAGCTTGAAAAGGAAAGTCACAAGAAATGGTGCAAGATAATGAATAGACCAATTGAGGAGGAAAGCCCTGACAAAGACCTTCAACAACAAGAAGTTGAAAAGGAAACTCAAGATGAAACATCTATTGATTTAGACAAAGAGGAAGATGATACAATAGGAAACAAGACTACAGATGTTGCAGATGAAACTTGGGAAGGTACCACAAATGAAAACATTTTGGATACTAATGTCATTGACATTACTGATGACCCAGTGGAAGAAGTGAATAAGGATGAAGATGTCATTGTAGAAAAGGACAAAATCGATGAGCAAGATACTCCAAAAGATATAGGAGAAGAAACAAACAAGGATAATACCGTTGGTCAGCAAGACATCAGAGATACTCAAGATGTAACCGACACTAATAAGGTTACTAGAGGAGATAAGGAAAATGATAAAGATACTCAAGACAAGAATGCAAAAACCAAGACCAATGAAGCAAAGGACACCAATGAAGGAGACAAACCAAAATATGGTACTCCTGAGGAAACTGATAAGAGTGCTATCAACAGTGTACAAGTGAATGTGGATACGTTTGCAGACACCCAATGAGTTGAAACTAATGCTAAATAATAGAAAGAAGCACAATAGGTCACTTCATCAAGTACAATAGAAAAGGCTGAGAAATTGGCAATGGTGTTACATTCTACTGAGTCACAAAAGGAGAAGAAGAAGACAAAGAAGAAAAAGTTAGAGGTTACATTTGATGAAATCATAGAAATACCGAAGTGTGACCCCTCTACATTTGACTTTGAAGCATTACAAGAATATGGAGAGATATGCCAGAGGAAGGCATTGCAGGAAAAGCTGAAGAAAAAACACAGGGAATCCATGGTACTGGAGACAAAATGGGACATACTACATCAAATAGTACCTGATGTTGATATTGATCAAAGAAAGCTGATACTTGATCAATTAGCTACCCTCACTGACACAATCAAAACTCAGAACATTGATGCTAAGAAGGAAATTAAGGAGAGCCAAAATGAAATACCAACAGAAGCTCATAGAGAACATTAGCCACAAAGTTACAGTAAATAAGGTAAAGCTATCAGAATTCATATATGAAATGGATCTAATAATATCTAAAGCTATAGCCTTAATTCAAAAGCTAAGCACAATTGAAAAGTTCACTAAGGAGAACAGTGACAACATTGAAAAGATAGATACCGATCTCAAAACTAGTGCACAAAGCCTAACCACCGACGGAGACAATGCAGTCAAACTACATTATGAGAAGATAATAGAGATTAAACGATTAAGGCAAGAGCTATGGGAGGTAGAGACACATTTTAGGGAAGAAGTAACTAAGCTCCAAGCTCAACTTATGCCAAATCTTACACTGCTCCAATAGCACATCAGTTCTGCAAGGCAACTGATTGCAACTCCCGAGATGTCTATAGAAGACAACATCTATGATATGCATTCAAAGATCGCACTCGAGCACATGGCTCTGGAGAACCTCAAAGAGAAATGGGAGTAGATGATGAAAGATATGAAGTCTTCACATTCCCATATTTTTTATAAGCTCTAAAGGTAAAGACCTTTGCCCTTAATATCAAAAAAGGGGGAACTAATGACATGTAACTGATTGAATGTTTGATAATGTTAAGTTGAAGATAATGCAAGGCATTAAATCAGTTAATGTATTGTATTATCATTGATGTCAACTTGATATCATCTATACGGTCATGTACATAATGCCAAAGACTTTAGAGAATCAAAGGAACAAAGGTTATGCTTTCAGCAATGCATAAAAGTCAAGTATTCACTTAGTGAAAAACAACATCAATGGAGTGCACACCGATGGTCAGAGCAAACAAGAATAGTCACAGTGATACCCGACAATCAGAAGCATATTATTTCCCAACGAAGAAAAACCACAAGATGCTCGATGAGATAAACACAGTGTTCCCTGGTGAGTAAAATTCCAATGATGCCCAATGGATAGAGATCATGAACCTAATTGGAGTCTCATCGACAGAACTGTCAGTTGTCACCGACAACTAATTGTAGTGGTGACCAAAAAAATAGAAAGTTTAGAAAATGATAAAATATCTAGCTGGAAGAGCTAAAGATAGACTTAACTGGTTGTCTACTTTGTTTTATTTGACCAAAGATAAGTGATTGATTTAAAGCTGATTTGTATAGTTGGCAAGAAGATATCTACGAGACAAATCAGGAGTTATGGTTTAAATCTAATTGGCTGGATTGTTTTTCACACCAAGAATCAAAAATCAAGAAACAATGAATTTTATGTCTATATAAGAGAAAAGCTTAATTAATTTACAAATGGGATTAAGGGGAGTGAAAAGAAAGAGGATGCTGAAGAGAAACTAATGAAGAACAACTTCATACATTCCTGATCAAACAAGCTGAAGGAAGAGCTAAGGAATTCTGCAGACACCGATGAACAATGAAGCACAGCATCATAGAGTAGAAAGTATGGAGCACAAAGGATTGAATTGATACATTGGTCAGAGAGGTATTGTACTTAAATAGATCTAAAAATCTGCAATTCAAAGTTACAATATGAATAGGTCATAGTGTTTCAGTTTAACCATTGAAGCATCAAGTCTCTTAACTAAGCAGGACTTAATAGTCTTCTATATATTGAGGTACATCCCAAGGAGTGCCAAAAAGGTTGATTCATAAAAGTAGCATTGGACTTGCCCGATACCTATTGATAGTCTAAGGAGGCTGATTCAAGGATGGTAGCAATAGATGCCTGATACTAAGTGACAACCTCTAACAAGGTCGCACTTAATAGTGTGTCTGTAACCGTTAACAAGGTTGGCTCCTAACAGGGCTCACTTTAGAAGAGTGGAGATTTGGGGTACCGGTCCCAGTGGTTTTTTCCTTAACAAGGTTTCCATGTTAAAAATTCATGTGTTATGTGTGTATGATTCATTTCTTTACTATTTTTTTATCTTACATAGATAACTCTGGATTGATCGGTATACTCTTCTTATTTACTGAGTTTTGGTAAATAGTTATACTACTTATCGGTAATCAAGAAAGAATAAGGATTGACAAAGAAAATTGATAGACAGTTAATCATTTTTAATATTTCATGGAATGCATCTTGTAGGGACATAATAATATGAGATTTATTGATTGGTGGTTAAGTCTGAAGGAGAAATTTTGAAGCCACTGATTCACCCCCCCCCCCTCTCCATTATTACTAACAATTNTTTGAAGCCACTGATTCCCCCCCCCCCCCTCTCCATTATTACTAACAATTGGTATCAGAGCTTGTGTTCTTAGAAAGGAAGGTTTCAAAACCTAAGTCAAGATCACAAGATGAACACACGAGATGTGCCCAAGTTGAACAAAGACAACTTTGCTTCATGGAAAAGCAGGATAAGACTCCACTTATCAAGTATTGGTAATGATGTTACTCAATTCCTAGATATTGATTATGTGTTTCCCACAAGAGTATTGACACTAGATCAATTAAGAGAGAAGAATGAGCACAACTACATGGTTATAGAGCTTTCTTCCTCACTCTCTGATGCTGAATTTGAAGATGTCAAAGATTGCAAAACTGCAAAGAAGATGTGGGACAAACTAAAGCTTGTACATGGAGGTGATACAAATGTTCTGAGAGCCAAGGCAGAAAGACTTAGAGGAAATTTTGATGATCTCTGAATGAAAGAAGGAGAAAATATCATGTAGTACAACACAAGAATCAAAGTAGTTAATGCTATATGAGGAGTTGGAGGTACACTTGAAGAGGATACAATGGTAAGTAAAATCTTAAGAACCTTACTGTGTTTATATGCTATTAGATTTTTTGTCATTAAAGAAATGAGAGCAGTAGCAAACAATACAATTACTCTTGATAGTTTAATTGGTAGATTGATTTCATTTGAGATGACTAACTTTGATAATAGTGTCTTACCAAACTTTGAGTCTGCATTTAAGTCTTCTATGAGATAAGCAAATCAAGTCATAAACACACATCTAGAAGAGATAGTGAAAGTGAAAGTGAAGAAGAAGATCTAGATGAAATAGAAGCACTTATTGCTAGAAGAATAAAGAGAGGCAAAGGTAAATACAAAGGAAAGTTACCACTTGTATGCTTTAATTGTAAAGAGATTTGACACTTTGTTGTAAGATTTCCTAACAAAAGAAAAGTTAGCAGAGTTAATGACAGATCTTTTGAGAAGAAATCTTATAGAGGTGATAACAAGGATTAAAAAAGTTACCGACAATCAGAAAGAAGAGATACCCGAGACTACAAGGACAAAGGAAAGAAAGCTAGCTACCTAGCTGCTTGCAAAGATGAAGATACTGACACCGAACCCGATGAAGACATCAAGATGGTGTTTGTGGCTATGAAAGATGTTTCAGATGAAGATGAAAGGTATGTAGAATCTGCACTCATATCTAAGGTTAGCAAGAATGACATCTGGATTATAGATAGTGGCTTCACTCACCACATGACCGGTGACAAAGAAAATTTTAACACTTTTGAGTATTATAATGCTGGTACAGTAAGAATGGGAAATGATACACCTTGTCCAGTTGAAGGTAAAGGAACTATAATGTTGAATAACCTGATTAAATGTGAAATGCTTATTGGGTAAAAGGATTGAATTATTATTTGTTGAGTGTTTCTCAGCTGAATAATTCAGGTCACAGAGTAGCATTTGAGAATAAGAAGGTAAAGATCTTTAATGAATCAAGAAGATTGATTGGTACCGGTGAATAGACAAAAGGTAACTTATTCTATCTAAATGATACTAACACCACTTCCTTAATGAATAGAAATAAAGACATATGGTTATGGCACAAAAGATTGTGTCATGTGAATTTTGATAATATGATGAAAAATAAGTAGAAGGAGAAATGTAAGAGGCTTACCGACGATGACAAAGCCCGACAACATCATGTGCAAGAATTGTCACAAAGGTAAAATGACAAAGTCTAGTTTCAAAAGTAAAACCCATACATCTGATGATATTCTAGAAATAGTCCATACTAATCTATGTGGACCAATGAGGACAAAGAGTTATTATGGAGATAAATATTTTATTCTCTTTGTTGATGATTACTCTAGAATGATGACAGTTATGTTTCTAAAAGATAAATCTGAAGCATTCAAGATGTTTAAATGGTATAAGGCTATGGTAGAGAAACAAAGTGGTAAGGATTTGAAATTATTGAGATCAGATGGAGGAGGAGAGTTTATATCAGATGAATTCACTTATTTATGTAATGAGGATGGTATAAAAAGACAGGTTTCTACACCAAGAACACCACAGCAAAATGGGATTGCTGAGAGAAGGAACAAATCCATAGTTGATTGTCCTAGAATATTGATGATAGAGAAAGGAATCACCCAAATCTTCTGGAGGGAAGCTATCAGTACTGTTGTCTACACACTAAATAGAGTACAATTGTAGGACACAAAGAAGAAACCCAATGTAAGTTACTTCAAAATCTTTGGTAGTCAATGTTATATCTTAAAGGATGATAGAAATGGAAATCTTGATGCCAAGAGTGATGAAGGTATCTTTCTAGGGTATTCCACCAAAAGCAAGGCTTATAAATGTCTTATTAAGGCCTCTAACAAAAATTTTGAAAGTGAAAATGTAAAGATAGATGAATTTACAGAAAAGAATGATCTGGAAAGCACAAAAGAACCAGAGGACTACAACAAGTTTGTATACTATGAAGAACCCAACACTCTTCTTGAGAAACAGTGCTTAATTCCCAAGAAAAAAAATGTTGTAACCAACGGTCAGGCTAGAAATATTGACGGTTAGGATAATGATCAAAATAATGTGCAAGGTGATGAAGAAAAAAATGTAGGATAAAATGATGATCAAGATGATAGACAAAGAGCTGAACCTATACTTGCAAGATATGTAAGAAGGAACCATCCATAGATCCAGATCATAGGAGATAAGAAAGTTGGTACAAGAACAAGAAGTAAGTTTTTAAACTCAAGTTGTTTACTTTGTGAGTTTGAGCCAAAATCTATCAATGCTACACTTGATAATGAAGAATCGATAAGTGCTATGAATGATGAGATTGAGTAGATTGAAAAGAACAAGACATGGTCACTTGTGCCAAGACTAGATGACAAGAATTTCATCGGTATTAAATGGATATTCAGGAATAAGCTGAATGGGAATGGAGAAGTCACAAGAAACAAAGAAAGACTAGTATGCAATGGGTATGCACAAGAGGAAGGTATTGACTATGGAGAGACCTTTGCACCTGTTTCTAGGCTAGGAGTAAGAATATTACTTTTTTATGTTGCATTCAAAGGGTTCAAGGTATACCAGATGGATGTCAAGTCAGCATTCCTAAATGGAATACTTGAAGAAGAGGTATACATTGAGAAACCAGAAGGGTTTGTAGATCCAGACAAGAGAAATGTGGTATGTAGACTTCATAAAGCCTTGTATGGATTAAAACAAGATCCTAGAGCCTAGTATGAATGAATTCATTCCTATCTTATAAGTATTGGATTTGTAAGGACTAGTGAAAACAATAATCTTTATTTGAAGGAAGATACTAATGCTAACACTTTGATTGTTGAAATATTTGTTGATGACATCATATTTGGAGGCAATGATATGCTGTGCAAATCATTTGCTAATGAGATGAGAAAAGAGTTTGAGATGTCTATGTTTGGAGAGATCAAGTTCTTTCTTGGTATACAGATCATTCAACAAAGTGAAGGTATTTTCATTACACAGTCCAAATACATTAAAGAGGTCCTGAAAATATTCAAGATGGAAGATTCCAAACCAGTTGGAACACCGATGGCTACTGGGTATAAGTTAACAAAAGAGGACAAGAAAAAAGAGGTAAATCAGACTTTGTACAGATCAATGATTGGAAAACTCATGTATGTTGTACACACTAGACCAGATATTACACATGCAGTAGGAATTGTTGCTAGATTTTCTGCTAACCCTAGGGAATCACATATGATTTTTGTGAAAACAATTTTAAGATATCTGAAGAATACTAAGGAATATGGCTTATGGTATAGAAGAGAAGGTAAATTTGAACTTGAGGTGTTTACTGACGTTGATTGGGTTGGAAATCTTGATGATCAGAAGAGCACAACTAGAGGAGCATTCTTTATGGGTGACAGACTTGTCACATGGATTAGCAAGAAGCAAGGATGCATCTCTTAGTCTACTGCAGAAGAAGAGTATGTTGCTGCTGATGCAAATTGCTCAAATATTGCATGGATCAAATAGTTACTGGAAGGTATGCATATGAAGATCTTAGAACCAGTGATTATCTATTGTGATAACACCAGTGCAATAAAAATTTCCAAGAATCCAGTCATGCATGCTAAGACTAAACACATTGCTATCAAGTATCATTATTTGAGATAACAAGTTCAAGAAAAGGAAGTGAAACTTGAGTATGTGCAATCCAAAGAACAATTAGTTGATATCTTCACCAAGCCACTGCTCAAGGATACATTTGAATACTTGAGAAAGAGACTAGGGGTAAAACCCTTGTCTACCAGTCAGTAAAATGAATGAAGGTTGCATTAGCCTGCATATTATTAGAATATCATTAATGTTTATGTAAGCAAACAAATAAAATTTAAAGCTACATCTATATACAGACAGGTATATATCCGCATCGAGCACCAGAGCATATCGATGTATTGCAGATGGATAAGGGAAATTTAAGGAATATATTATGGGTGGAGAAAAATGCTTGTTTGACATGAATGTCAGATATTTGTAAAATATTTGTTTGGCATTATTTTCAAAGGGAGAGAAATTATCCATATTATCAGATCTTTCTAAAAAGGGAAACAGATTATCCATTATCACATAAACTCCAACAGGGAGAGATTATATCCATAGGGAGAGAAATTGTATGGAAAGATTATACAAAGGGAGAGTTGTTGACAACAGAAAAAGACATCAAAAGAGAAGAACAATCAAGGGAGAGAAATTGAAACAAGAGGGACCACAACACATAAGAATATAGAGAGCTGCAAGAATCAAATCTAAGCTAAAACAGAGCTTACCGATGGTCAGATATTTATCGGTTATCAAAACAAAAAGATTGGTAGTTTGATGAATCTCAACTGTTGTATTTCATATTATATTAGAAATAGTATAGTATGATAATATAGTATGTTGCCATCAATGCAAAAGGGAGAGATTGATGACATGTAACTGATTGAATGTTTGATAATGTTAAGTTGAAGATAATGCAAGGCATTAAATCAGTTAATGTATTGTATTGTCATTGATGTCCACTTGATATCATCTGTACAGTCATGTACATAATGCCAAAGACTTTAGAGAATCAAAGGAACAAAGGTTATGCTTTCAACAATGCATAAAATTCAAGTATTCACTTAGTGACAAACAACACCGACGGAGTGCACACCGACGGTCAGAGCAAAGAAGAACAGTCATAGTGATACCCAACAAATAGAAGCATAGTATTGCCTGATGAAGAAAAACCAAAAGATGCCCGACGAGAAAAGTCAGAAGGTTTCCCGATGAGCTAAAGACAGTATTGTCTGACGAGAAAAAATCCAATGATGCTCAACGAATGAAGATCACAAAGCTAACTGGAGTCTCACTGATGAAACTGTTAGTTGTCACCAACAACTAACTGTAGTGGTGACTGACGGAATAGAAAGTTCAAAAAAATGATAAAATATCTAGCTAGCAGAGATAAAGATAGACTTAATAGGTTGTCTACTTTGTTTTATTTGACCAGAGATAAGTGATTGATTTAAAGCTGATTTGTACAGTTGGCAAGAAGATATCTATAAGACAAATCAGGAGTTATGCTTTAAATCTAGTTGGTTGGATTATTTTTCATGTCAAGAATCAAGAATCAAGAATCAAGAATCAAGAAACAATGAATATCATGTCTATATAAGAGACAAGCTTAATTCATTTATGAATGGGATTAAGGGGAGTGAATAGAAAGAGGATGCTGAAGAGAAACTTATGAAGAACAACTTCATACAGTCTTGATCAAACAAGCTGAAGGAAGAGCTAAGGAATTCTGTAGACATCGACGAATAGTGAAGCACAACATCACAGAGAAGAAAGTATGGAGCACAAAGGATTGAATTGATACATTGGTTAGAGAGGTAATGTACTTAAATAGATCTAAAAATCTGCAATTCAAAGTTGCAATATGAACATGTCATAGTGTTTTAGTTTAACCATTGAAGCATCAAGTCTCCTAACTGAGCAGGACTTAATAGTCTTCTATATATTGAGGTACATCCCAAGGAGTGCCAAAAAGGTTGATTCATAAAAGTAGCATTGGACTTGCCTGATACCTATTGACAGTCTAAGAAGGAGGCTGATTCAATGATGGTATTAATAGATGCCCAATACTAAGTGACAACCTATATGTATAAAATCCTCTAACAAGGTTGCACTTAATTGTGTGTTTGTAACCTTTAACATGGTTGGCTCCTAACAAGGCTCACTTCAGAAGAGTAAAAATTTGGGGTACCGGTCCCACTGGTTTTTCCCTTAATAACGTTTCCATGTTAAAAATTCATGTGTTATGTGTGTATGATTTATTTCTTTACTATTTTGTATCTTACATAGCTAACTTTGGATTGATCGGTATACTCTGCTTATTTACTAAGTTTCGCTAAATAGTCATACTGCTTATCGATAATCAAGAAAGAATAAGGATTGACAGAGAAAACTGATAGACAGTTAATCATTATTAGTATTTCATGAAATGCATATTGTAGGGACATAATAATCTGAGATATATTGATTGGTGGTTAAGTTTGAAGGATAAATTTTGACGCCACTGATTCACCCCTCCCCCCGCCCCTCTCAGTTATTACTAACAGGAACATGATGAGTAAAAAATACAAAAAGAACACATGACAAGTATTCATTCATTCATTCAGATGGGAAAATGGAAAATATGTATATGCATATGATATGTATAAGGAAAGACATCATATGTACAAATATACCAGCATATACATAGGGGGAGTCATTAAATGACCAAGGATTAACACTTTGTTAGTATTTTGCACATATAAATTTTTGATACTAATATCAAAGGGGGAGATTGATGAAATTAAATTTCCATTAGTATGAAAACTACACTTTTGGTAAGCATACACCAAAAGATAGGACTGGGCAAACTGAAGATCAGATACTAAGAGATCACCGAAGATGAATAAGTGAAAAGAAAACTGCTGACACATGTTAGTGTGTAAACCAAAATTGAAAAGATAGAAAGATAAGTGGAACCCAACAGAGGAACCCTATATGCAAGTTACAGTGTAGACTAAAAAGACAGATACAGTGCAACTGATAGAACAAAACTGAAGGACAATCAAGCATGAACGAATGACAGAATCGAAAGTCAGTTGCAGCCTGCAAAAAAGGAATCTGACTTCCACGTCAGATAAAACATGTGTATTCTATTTATAGGATATTTAATTATTTTAAATCTATTTATTTAGGGTCAAGATACGTGAATGTAAGTGATTTAATCAGTCTAATTGATTTAAAACACATAGACTAGGAGATCTAGGTATAAGTTGTAAACTTGATCTTAGAGTTAACATTGTTTTTATCATAACTCGATGAAGTTAATCCATCTATAAATAGATAATGCAATCATTCATTATGATGGGTGACTAGATGATGTGAAGAGAGAGGAGAACATAAATGAATCAGACAAGTACATCTATGGATCAGATTGAGAGTTTCAAGAATAGGGACATAAAAAGATGAATTTGGTTAGCAAGAACCAAGGATAGAGCATACCAAGAATCAGAGGTATTATTCAATCACAGTTAAGGTGATAATTCTTTTATGTGAACTAAATAGGATCTGTATCAGCAATAGGAGATTACATTTACTAGGTCAATTTGTAATTTTATATCATTCTAACAAGTGGAGCAAAGGGTAAAAATCCTTTCAAGGAAGGTGGATTTAACCATCCAACAACAAATCTCTTAACCGAGTGCACACTCAACACTATTGCTAAATCTCTTAATAGAGTATAATTTAATAGGTCTCCACCAATACTCCTAATAGGGTAGATAATCATATGTGATAAAATCGTAAGACTTAACCGACCCCTTCCAATCTGCAGATAGTGAAGATTTTGTGGGTGTCATTCCCACTACAGTTTTTGCTTCCTCACAAAAGTTTTCTACGATATCATATCTTGTGTTATGTGTCAATTTACTTTCATGAATGTTTCTATGAATGTTCACATGTATGTTAATGTTATGAATTGATATAACTCACTGCAAGATAGTATAAATCAGATTGAATAGATATACAATTGATTACAAAGGTTAATTGATAAAAGGGATATAAAAGTTTTAGAGGTACTGATTCACCCATCCCCTCTTAGTACATAATTCCAATTAATCCCAACATAGATAGCTAATAGATAGATATATATTCTCATGTCGTCTGACCTTTTTATTCTTGAACCACCTGCAAACCTAATAGGGAGCACATAGAAAAAAAATATGAATTTTTTTGTTTTCTGATTGGAAAATACATCTTAGACCTGTTGAGACCTCCAAGCCTTTGGGTTGGATGCCCAAGGAAAATCCAAGCCTTAGGCTTGGTGGATTCCAATGTAATACAAAGTGTGCATACCAAATAGGTGTAGACGTTATGGCAAGACATATTGTCAATTAGTGTCAAAACACTTAGTCATTCAGTGTTACCCAAGTATACAGTGTCACCCAAGTGTTCAGTATCGTCCAAGTGACAGTTTATCACCCGAGTAGTCTTTTGGACCCAAGCGTAGGTTTGAAGCCGACTTTGCATATATTTTTGAATATATATTTGTTTATTGCAATCCGACTTACAAATTTATTTGTTGGATAATGATATATATATAAGATATTTTTTTATCCAATTGGAGAGAAGAATATGTATATAGTATGAATGTATAATAAGAAGATGATATAATTATACAAATGGTAGTTTGAATCAAGTGAAGAAGTGTTCAGGATGTGTGCATAAATGTTGTCACACTTCTATGAATCATTCCATTCAAGGTTTCTCAAGAATGAGGCCTCAAATATCGATCCATAGCTCTCTAGTCATGGATGTGTAAAAATGAAAAATGAAGGCCCTCAGAATGACCTAGTTGTGTCTATTGCAAATACACCATGAAACGAGAGATTTGAATGCATGAAAATGAAATCTAATCTAAATGATAACAATGCATATTAGTCTATGAAAGGAAATATGAATGCAAATCTAATC
>MU227179.1:744289-765087 GCA_018584345.1 Thuja plicata
ACAATCTGAAATAGAGCGGAGAATCAGAGAATTTAGAAATGGAAATCAAAACCCTAATATCTCAAATAGAGCAGAGAAGTTGCAAATAGAAATTAAAAAACCCCATAAATAGATGTAGCTTCTGCAAGCAGATGGCTTCAGACACGTACCAGAGGGTACCCAAAACCCAGAGCAGTTTCGGAGAAAAACGCAGTGAGAAAAACGCAGATATTGCCGAGAGTACCAGCTCGACCGTCGCCACACAGCCCTCACGAAAAACGCAGTCAGAGAAAAACGCAGTGAGAAAAACGCAGATATTGCCGAGATGTAAAATGGGGTTTCAAACCCAAACCTTGGAGTTGCCCGGATCCGACGGGATTCACCAATTTTGTATATTTTCCACACATAACCGTGGATTCCAAATTCATTCCACCTCCTGAGGTGGAATTGCGAAATCCACGGTTTTGGCAAAATGGAGTCTTTGGAATCCACATTCCCATTCTACTATATTGCATCCAAACAGAGAATTGCACCCCATAACCGGGTTATGGGCGGCATAACCCGGTTATGGGGTGCAACCAAACGGGCCCTGAATGACCATGTAACTTGCCCTCAACGGTCATGACCACCTTACAACTTCCGTCTTTTAAATAAACATGCTTATAATTAAGCTGAAACTCCTCGCAAATTCCTGTTCGTTTGATAAAGCATGAATTGAAATGGAGATTTTGGGCTTGTTTTGTGATCCATCAAAAACATTCCTCCACGCCAGGCTGAACTGAACAGAACCGAGAAAATGGGAGAGGTACTATTCTCTTTGATTGTTCTGATGATGATGACGACCGGACTCGAACTCGTACAGTTAGATACCAATGTAGGTTACCATCATGCAGATCATAGTCCACTTGCTCTGTTATATGGGGGATTGTCTAATATTGTTGTTTGCATTATTCTTATACTTTTAAGTTATTATAATTGAAATTTAAGTGTGCTATTACAATTTAATTGTTTCATTAGGTTCATGGATATATTTTGTCATTCATCTTTTTTTATTTACATGTTTTAGTTTTTTCTACATTGTTCACTTGTAATATTGGGGAATTTTTAAATTGATCCTTCTTGTAAATGGTTTTTAAATTCTGTTAAAGCTGAAGGGAAGGCTATTTTATTTTTTAAGTTCCAGATAACAATGTAAAGAAGGCATCAAAAGATCTAATTAAGAGATTTAGTATGAATGAAAAATACTCAATTCATATTAATCAAGCCCTCTGTCAATGGATTTTTACCATATAATTCAACTAAGAAGCATATAATATGATATTTTGAAGATATCAAACAGATTAAGTGGACAATTGCAAGAGAATTAAAGATTTATGATGTTACCATTGGAGAAAGTAATTCTTATAGGATAGGTGGATTATAACAAAATAATGCCAGTGGATGGAAGAAGAATGCAAAGACATAGAGATGGAGTTTGCAGTATTTAGTTTGTAGCAGAAAAGTGTTGTAGAATCATGGACAAGAGTTTAGGCTTTACCATCAATCCAAAAAAAAACATTCTTATCTAAAATCCATGATGTGACTACATATGGTCAATAAAGAGGCAGCTGAAATAGAGGATGTTGAAAAGGGTGGGGAGAATGCTACATAATCGAGGTGGCGATGATGGTGTAAGTGCTACCGAATAAGGTAATAGTGTGTCCCCATTTGTTGAGTTTAATCCACAGTATTTCACGCTTGGGATTTTAAGTATAGGTCTGTTACAAAGCACTTAAACCCTCAATAAAGTTATTTTTCAGCATTAACATAATTTCTTTCTTTCTTTTTCTATAGAATCTTAGAGAGAGGCCTGTTACGAGCTGCTTATACCCTTTTGCTATTACCATAAAAAAAAAAAAAAAATTTTGTTATGGTGCAATATGAAGGCTTTCATAAGCCTTGGTTTATATATTGTTCATCTCAGCCAGGGTTAATTCTTACATAGTTATAATGTGGTTAAGAGAGGTCCATGGTAAATAGTTGTGGACAGATCAGATAAAGCTATAAATTGTTTGACAAAATGCCCAATAGAAATGTGGTCTGATGAAATGCAATGATTGCAGTGGATAAGCAGAGAATCAAATTGTGATAGTGAAACCCCAGCAGGCCCTACTAATGTAGATTTTGTCCATTAAAAAATTACATCCATGGCATGCTCAACAGAGAAAAGGGGAGAGGTACTAGAAAGTACCGTCATGTTTGTTTGATTGATGGCTTTGTTTGCTGAGGATGGGAATCGAACTCGTACATCAAGGTCAGTAATCATGGGCAATTACCAACACGCTGCCAAGGGCAATCTCCTCAATTGTTTTTAGGTAATAAATCTAAACAAACAAAGTCACTATTGTCAATAGACCAACTGCATAAATTTCAATGACGCTAAATATTACAGTGATGCTGTAGTTTAAAGGGTTAGCTTCCCTTTACCTTCTAAAATAGCATTTTAATTCTTTTGTTCACATGGAATATAGATATTTTATAATTAAGTGTATTGCTGTATTATATAGTTTAAATAATGAATAATATTTTTATAAAAAAGTTGTTGATATATGTGAAATTTATTAATGGATTTTCAGTTATTATTTTTTTGTTTCTTTAAAATTAGTAATTAAGGGGTTGGACGAGCAAGGAATTTAATGGGGGAAATGGCGATCTCTTAGTTTTTTCAAAGAAACTTCGAGCCAATAGATCATTAGTTTGTTGTTGAAGTTGAATGGTTTAGAATAAGATCATCATGTTTTGCTAAGTCCAATACTCAAATATGGTAAGGAACTAGCTCTAAACTATATCTAGATGACTTTTATTGAAATAGATACCCCTTAATCCTTAGCTATCAGCTAAAGAGATTTAGACTTTAAAAATAAAATTTCAATCAAAATTAGATTACTTCAACGGAATAGATAAATCTCAATCTTCAATCCTCAATAAGAAAGATTTCAAACTTTAAAGAATGAGCCTTAGATCATACCCAAATGAAAAACTTAGGAGGCATGGAAATTTAGTTTATCCATTGCTCAAAAAAGTTTTTATTAATTTTGTAAAATAAAATGAAAATCAAATTGAGAATAATGGTAGGGCACTAGAAAGTACTATTTATTGTTCGTTCTTGCAAGCGGCCAAGCTTGAACTCATGCAACTAGCTCAATGTTGCCACAGAGGACCGCCAACAAATGTTGCTTGTTATAAATTTAACAGATAAAGTTCATTTTGTCCAAATCAGGACTAGAAGAATGGATTAATAACATGTATTAATGACACTGAAAAATAGAGTGATCGTATTTTAAAGGGTTTTCTTTGTTCATATGTATTGGGTTTGCTCTGTTCATATGTGTTGTTTGGTCAATGGGGAATATGAATAATTTTTTTCTTAATTAGTGAGATAGTTTTTGTGGTTGAATTATATTTTAGTATAGATTTTTGTGTTTGAAATTTTTATTCATTTATTGCAAAGTGTTTATGGCTTGATAGGTGAAGTCAAGTAGAGGTTTTAGAGGGATGCCATATGCTTATGTTATGGTCTTACCTTCTCTAAAAAAATTAAATATGACCTAAAAAACATATGATTTGAGAATAAAAACATCTACAAGACGAGTGCTTCAAATTGGTATCAATAAAATATTTGTGCAAGGCTTTAACTAAGCCCACCTAGAGACCAAATGTCAATTTCTAGGTTATTGGTAGTGGTTGAATGAGTTTAGTAGAAACAAGCTAAATAAGGTTGAGTGTTGTAAGGCAACTTGATGTGGAATGAGTAGGAGGAAGAAATGTCTCTACTCATTAGATTTTCCCATCAAACATGTTTAAATACACACACACACACACATCATGCTCCTTATACAAATGGGGTGATGTGACAATGGAAGTAGTTTTTCAACTACAATAATGGTTGACACATTCTAGATAAAAAAAAATGTCTTCCTCAATCTCTTGTCTCCTTTTCTATGGTTTAATTTTCTACATAAGGAGAAGACTAGCTTGAGGAAGAGTAGAAAGACTACCATTTTTCCATTAAGGGATAACACAACATTGAATTCACCTCCAATAATGCTAGGATAGTGTTGAGAAGAAGCTTCTTTTTTAACATGAGATTGTTGTTGGGACTTTGTGACCGGGTCCGCCAACAGAGGTAAGTTGTCACCGGGTACCGGGGTACCGGCCAACTCCGCCTGTAAAGGTTGTCCGAGGAAATGAGATTCCCCGGCCTTCCAAGCACGTGAGAGTCGGGTCTCGATGGTGCGGGGCTCGGTTGGGAGATGTGACTGTTTTCGAGGGGGATAGCTGGTTATCTTTAACTCATCAACTTTGGGGATTTAGGTAAATGGGGGTTTTCTCCAAGCATGCTTACACTTAACAAATAAACTTAAAAAGATCTTGCAGAGTTAGAAGTATTTCATCTACCTATAGTTATACTAAACATTCAAAACATCGACAATGCTCTAATTCACTACACTAAATACCAAAGAAACATACAACCATCAGTGCATATTTTATCGGTAGTGAAAGAAAGGAGGTCGTTAATCTACTTTAAGCATTAGAGCAAAGGACATGAAGAACACAAAGCATAAAATACCATTAACCCAGAAGACAAAATGCTAACAAATTCATTGTGAGAACCCTTCCTTCTTCATTAACATCTTTCTAGTAAGCACTGGTGCATGGTACAATAATAACTCCCAAGGAGCATTTAACTACTGAACTTAAAACAATGGAGCATTGAGCTCTACAACTAGGAAATGAGAAAAATACTTTGCTATTAACTGTGGACTGCAAAATCATCAATTTTGCCGACCCTTGGAATGAGGTCAGACTTATTATTTATACACATCTTTTGACCTAACCCTAACCCTAACTTATTTTGTACTTTACAATAAAATATATTATTCGGTGGCCAGTACTACTTGCACCACGTTACAAAAAGCCTCAAGATAGAAAGGCCTGACATGTCATAAGAATGAGACAAGAGAGATGGAGTGGAAGAATCGGCCTCAAGAAGAGAGCTGGGAAGGAGAAAGAAGAAATCTACTCCCCTGGGGATCAAGGCTACATGCCTCATAAATGGGAAAGCGACGTCCTGTCTCCAATGCGCCAGGTGTATCTTTGAAGTGACACCTTGGGAAGACCATCTGTCAAAAACCTCCTGTCGAGCTGACGTTCCTTGTTGTAGTTCCCCATCTCTTGACAACCTTTATTACTGTCCTGAAAGTGACCAGTCAGCATTGGGAACTGAGACATTGGTCACGTGAAGAATTCAAAAATGTGGGATCTGGGACTCCGGGATCCGGGGATTTGCATTCCAAAAGAATAAAGAATGCAAAATATGATGTCGGGCTAAATTCTCCTGGATCTGGAGAACTTTATTGAATTATGTTTTTTCCCAAACCTCTAACACTTGGCTAATGCTCTCTTCATCTATGCTCCAGATGCTATCCCACTTGCTACGGACAGCCTCCATTGCATCCTTAACCTCTCTGGCCCCACTCTGAAATTCGTTCACCATCTTGATGGTGTCATGCGACCGAATCATGGTCTTTGACAACTGGGACAACCTGCCTTGATCAAAATCTCCACCCGGCGGGTATAGGGATTCCATCCTTTCGTTGAACTTGCCGAGGAAATAATCCTCTGGGGTACCTATTCTGGTGGTGAGGGGATCAACTTGTGAAACCCCAACCACGAATGCCTGGAATAAGCCCAAGGGATATCAGGTACCTGTTAGCTTTTCCTTTGACGTCTTAACCAGTTCCTTGCAAGCCTCAATTTTGAGGGCAAGTTTGGAGTACTGGACCTGGAGGGAATCATATGATTCTTCTCCCAAAATGCTGGACTCTGTGGCAACCTCTTTGCCAATTTTGTGGATTTCTTCCAACCCGGTTTTCCATTTCTCTTATTTTTCTAAGTCTTGCTCCCATATCTGAGCGGAGATTCTTGCATGTCCAAGGGCGAGAACTACCCTGTAAAAGTCTAGTAGGGACGCCACCAGAAATTCTCTCATCACCGTTATTTGCTCGGTTTCCCACCCGTCTTCTGCTTGCGCCTTTTTCTTCATCATGCGCAGTGAGTCCACGTCGCCCTGTGCAAGTGGCAATCTAGAAGGAGTTCCGGGGTGAACTTCGGCCAAGGGCCATGTTAGTTCCGCTAGAAGTGTGAGGAGATTGGCATTTGTCTCTCTTTCTTCTTGCAGCTTCTAGCCCTATTTTGCATACTAGGCCTTTATAGCCTTGGTAGCCTCTTTTAGCAAGTTAAATTCCCCTTGCTTGTCTCTTTTTCCCAGCTCGATCTCTGTTATATTATAGTCTTTAGCCCTTGCGGCCGCTGCATCTGTATTTGCTGGGCGTGTTGTGATGACCGCAATGGTGTTGCCTGCTAGGTTGGTCCGGAGAGTATGGACCACCCGTGCCCTTTTGGGCTTCTTTGTCTCGGCATTCTTGGCCATCATCTCGGCCAGTGATAAAAGAGCGCCCATAGTCACCACCAGAGCTTTCCTTTTCTTGGTTTCTACTAACCATTGGGACAGCTGGGGTGGCCTTGCTGCCAATTCTTGTTCATTGGGATCCCTTTTGAAATCTGGCGATGCATTCCCTGAGCCTACATTTTCTTCGGGCTCCTTTTCCTGCTCCTGTTCTGGTTCCTTTTTCTCTTGTTCTCTTCTTATTTCCTATTCTCTGGAACCTTCTATATTTATTGTCGTGCTGGCGTCCTCTATAAAATCACCCGAGATCTTTTCCCCGGTCTCCATTTTTGTATTCTCAGGGACCTCATCTTCCCTGGTGGTATCAGTAGCCTCTTCCTTTTCTTCTTCTGGAACCTCTTGGTCCATTATTTGCTATTGTTCTTGGGCCTTACTAGCCTCATCTACTTCAACATTCTCCTCCTCCATTGGGACATCCTCTAGAGGTGGGTGAGGTCGCTAGCCAAAGTTTAGCAAGGCGGCAGGTGTTACGACTTCACTGAAAGTGCTTCGGGGCACTTGGTCACCCGAAGTCTCCAAAGGCACTTGGAGTGTGATGGTCAGAGGTACGGTTGTTCCCTGGGGTCTGAGTTCTCCTTCCATCAGGGGCTCGTCCCTAGGCTACCTTGGCAAATCCGTGGTCTTCTGGACCTGTAATTCATCATGTTCAGGCTCAGTATTTCTCTCTTGAGCCTCCTGCTATGATATATCCTTTTCCATGGGCATTTCTTCTTCTACAGGGGCCTCTTCCTCTTGAGCCTCAATTTCTTTCATTGCAATATTGACGCCCTACCGGATCTCTAGAAGCTCCTCTGCCGAGAAGGTGTCATCAAAATCATCATGTGGTAGAGGGGAGTCTGAGATATCCTCAAGTTAGGGACAATCTGAACTTACATCCACCGGGGGCTTCTTGGGCAATGCCAAGGGTGGCGTTTGGTGCGGGGGTCATAGCTATTTTGTTTTTCTTGGTTAGAGAATCCCCAGTGTCCAGAATGCTGGAAGACTCTTCCTCAGCAAAAGTTTTCCTATTCATCATTATTGCCAACGAAGGGGGTCCTGTTGAGCGAGCAGATGCCATTGGGGTGATTGGGAGACCGGCAGCCACTTGTATGCTGATTTTTTGACTGGCCAATTTTGCCACCTCCATCTGATCATGTAGCTTCGCCATTAGAAGTGTGGGAATCTGAGGGGATGCCTTTGGTACCGAGACTCCCTATTTTTCTTTTCCTTTACTCACACTCACTTTAGCGGGCATGGCAGACAAAGAAGGTCCAACGCCAGTTGAAGAAGGAATGGTCTCTTGACCGTTGTTTTCTTGCGGGTGCTTTTGGGGCACACCCGAGAAAAATACTTGTGACTTGATTCTAGGATGGGGTGGCATACCCCATCAATCGTCAAATTCTCTAGAGTGGCCCAATCCACTGGAGGAAGGTCTAATTTGTCTAACCCTTGTCCCTTGTACGTTGGATCTTCCAGCGGCCTGCCATCGTTGAAACCCTTTCAAAAAGTCCAAAGTTCTAGCGCCTCTATGAGCCCTTTGCTCATTCTTGTATGTTGTCGGGCCCTGAGATCAAGGCTATCCTGGAAATCTACCCAGAAGTCTTTAATGTCTTCTTTGTGCGGGGGGGATGCCCTAGGTAGTGTGGTGACAATCTTTCCATGGGGATCATAATTCTTCTGGGCGTGGTTGAATTCAACCAGCCCCAATCCTTTTAACTCATTATCTACCTCCCAAGCCACAGTGAGGCTGCATGTGTAATCCCCGCAAGAAAAGGGGAATGGGACATTGATGACCTTCTTCAATGTGAAGAAGGCGTGTAGATCCGTCATCTGCCTACAAAATTCCAAAAGAATAATCCTATCCTCGCAATACCAGGGAAGAAGCCTGTCACCCTAATGTATGTATGGTGCCTGAATTGAATAAAATATTGGCCATAAGAATTGACCAGTGTCATTGCCACCTGTGAGAGGTGGTAGCAAAAATCTTGGGTAAGTGAAAGAATGTTGTGGTAAACAAAGGCGTCGTTTACCCGACAGAAATTCTGGAAGCTTAGCTCCCACTACAATTGGGGATAATGGTCCCAAGGCGTAACCTGTCCTAGACCATTCCTGAGCTCTCCAACTATTCCTAGGCCTTGAAAATCTGACCTTTGTTGTGCCAATGCCCGCAGCACATATGAAGTCATATAGAATTGTGAATTCTGGGCGACAGTCTTCATCTGTATATCTATATGATTAGATATTATTGCCGCCCAGTTAAAGGTCCTGTTGTGCGTTGTTATGTAGTATAAGAGGTAATACATCCATGCTGAAAATTCCCAGGCGTGGGGCCATCTGAAGATTTTGCACAAAAATATTATGTCCGCTTGAATGGGCTCCTTGAAATCCCCGCTGGGAATTTCCAATTTCATTCTCTTATAGTCTCGCTTTGGAGACTTCAACCAGTGGTTATTGAGGTGTTGTTGGGAAATGATCTCGGCCTCACTGAATTCTTTTAGTGAGCTGGCCCTGGTGATTACTGCGGACCCTTTAAATTGTGGAATTCCCAACCCGAAAGCAAAGGTGGGAGCGTCTAGTGTGACGATGGTGGTGGGATATTGCAGTGGCTGGGGATCTAGAAGAAAAATTGAATGAGTGGCCGCATTATAGAATACCGCTAGCTGCATTATAAGCTCGGGTGATTGCACCACACATGGAAATTTCATGGCCTTGATAATGTTGGAGGCAGCTAGGTAAGTGTCTATCTTATCCCCCTGTTCCTTTAACTTGTAAGTGGTTTGGATTAGAACCTGTAATTTGGCCCAACTCCCAGGGTCTGGATATGTTATTTCATGAGCTTTGGAGTCTATCTTGGACCCTGCAACACCTCCATCTTTCAGATATTTAGAGGTTAGAGGCATCTTTTCCAACATCCTTTCAATCTTCAATTTTGTGGCTGCCCAGGTGGAGGTAGTTGGTTGTTTTGATCTATCAGGAGGTGCAAAATTGTCAGACATTTTGAATTAACTTATCAACCACCTACAAGAATAGAAAATCATTAGAACGCACATAAGCATGAATTAAAACTCTGGGAGATTCTTCACTAGCCCGCCCCTGTCAAACAAACGTTAGTGCTTATATCAAAAATCTCTGGAGTATCTAAAAATAACATGGCTAAAGCATTCCAGGGTATGCTGATACAGTGACAAGGAAAAGTAGAAGGCAAGATCCTGCTGGGAGTCTGGAGTCCGGACAAACTAGCCATTATTGATGTGACTGGCAACAAGCCGTACTCTAGTCATCGTGCGTTGGCATGTGAGAAAATGGTAGGTGGAGTAAAGATAGTTATGGCATTTATCAGGACAAGTGGGCCAACACGGGGAAAAATTGAATGCCAGATTGGACACATTTTAAATGCCATACATGGGAAATTAATCCTGCCATTAATGCGATGAGATAGAGGAGAGAGAAAGCCGCCATGGTTCGAACCAGCGAGGTGCCGAGTTCAAACCGTGACGACCTTGTCTCAACGAATTCTGTCTTGTCAGGTTGAGATTCATGATAGAGCGCAAAGAACTCGATGCTTTTAGGGATATACACAATACATATATACATAATATACATAAAAAAGGTACATGAGGGCAGAGGGCCAAAGCATATACACACTAAATATAGAAAATATACACCATCTACAACAATTTACAACAAAAATGGAATGTAGAGAAACTACCCTAAAATAGAATATAGAGTGTACATGAATCTACATTATCTTACACCTTCACAGAGGGCGAACAACCCTCTGGTAGAGCCAACCCACCAATGGGTGGTAGACCAAACAGCAAGAAAATGTGAAGACAGAAACAAAATAAAAACCAGAAATGAAAACAAAACAAAGAAAGGCAAAAAATAGAGGAACCAACCTGGAATCTGAAGAATGGAGAAGGGAAGAAGCACTAAGACCGCTCTGCAATAGCTTTGACCTCCAATGCCAAGAACAGCTACCGAAGATCAATTTTTTGTTGTCCACTAAGCTCAAAGAAACTCATACTCAATTTGCACTCAAATCACCAATGAATCGCTATGAAAACTCGAAGTGTTTTTAATCGTGGTAACTATGAAAATGATAGGTAAATCTAATTTATACCTGCGGTAAAAAGCAAGTTACCTTCTCTCTACAAACCTCAAAATAGGTGAACCTCTTGACTTCGGGCCCGAGGATTCCATGCAACCATGTCTTCTTACAAGAAGAAGACATCATGGCAGAGAATCCGAGAGTCTGGAATTCAACTTCTAGAAAAGAAACAACCAACTCTGGGACTGGGTCCTGGAGACACGAATGACAAAAACAAAAACAAAACAAACACCGCGGGAAAGAAAACCTGGAGAAGGAAAACAAAAGAAACAAAGGCGAAGAAAACAAGGCAAGAGCCAAAAGCAAAAAAGGGGGACCCAACATTTTCACACAAAATGTAGGGACAGGTATGCAGGGCATAACAAATGGCGACTTTCTGGGACAAATGCCTTAGCACATTTGAGAACCCCAGAATCTCTAATTAGCAGAACTGAAGCCAATTGTTAGTCGAAGCATCTTGCTTGTAAGGGGTGAAATGTCTGAGAAAATCCAGCCATACGCGATTCAATCCATGATCCTTTCATCAGTTGTGAAGGGTGTGCTTTAGAAGGAAATCAAGCCGATGACCTCTGGGAGAAGCAGAGAAGAGGCACTAAATATATCAACCCAAATTCATCAATCTCGCTCATTTCTCCCAGATACCAGAGTTTCATCCCATCTTTTCTTTTGTTATTTTATTCTCTTCTGGGTGGGAGGGTGGTACTTCTTTCACCATTAAGCTTAAGCTTAGCTAAATTCAACGGCGGTACTTCTTTCACCCCTCCACCCACCTTAATTTGCTAAATAGGGAAGGAAAAATCCAGACCCGGAAAGAATCTTTAAAATTTTAGACTTGGATCAACCAACTAGTGCGACCGATCTACTCTCGGTGTGTCTGATTACTTGTTCCCTTAATTTTGATTTCACTGATTACCGGACTTTCGGGGATAAATCCGATGAAGACTACTCATAATTTGCTACCAAACATGCAAAATAACTCCGGAGACTAGACCAATTCCACCCTGCTAACAATAGATTCTAAGTTCACCAGCATGCCAAAGGTATTCATCCAAAGACTAGATGTTATGTGAAGCATACCAGCCTACAAAAAGGGCAACAAAACACTGGAAACCCAGAAAAGAAAACAAAAGCAACAAAAGGAAAAGAAAACAAAAGAAAGGGGGCAGTTGTGGAGGATGGCCAACCAAACTATTTACAAGGTAAGGCAACCCCAAACGGGGACACTGGGAAAGAAATATTTACAAGCAAGAAGATTTACATATAATACAACTCTAGGAAAACCTACCTTATTCAAAGTAATGTTTGAGAAACTATCTGTTGACAGGAAATGGGATGGGTTCTCTTGTCATGGTATTAAGGTGATAGGTATTTTCCCCGTAGATCTCTGAGATCAAGTATGGTCCAAGCCAGAGCCATTGGAACTTGGTGTGCTTTCCCTTCTTTTCCTAGGCTTTATCCCACAAAAGGACCAAGTCTAAAATTTGAAAGGCCTTGTATTGGGCTCATCAATCAAACCATTGTTTTACCACTGCTTGGTGATGCACAAAATGTTCATGGGTTGCGTCATGTTGTTCTTCCATCCATAACAGATTCAGGAGTCAAACCTCCACTATATTATCCCGATTGTCAAATTCTTGCATGAGCTGTAAAACTAGGATCTGTAAGTTAACTGGGAACACTGGGTTCTGGCCGTAAACCAAATGAAATGGGGATGTTCTCAGGGCGGCCTTAATTTGAATTTGATCCGCCCAGAGGGTGAATCTCAACTTTTGGTGCCAATCCTAGGGATTCTGTTCTAACAAGTGTTTGATCACTTCAAGCAAGTTTTTGTTTGTTGATTCAACAACACCATTCCCCTAGGGGTAATAGTTGCTAGAGAACTTTAAAGTGATCTTCTGGTCATAGGTCCATTCAAGTAGTTGTGCCAAAGAAAATTCTAGACCATTGTCACATACTATAGTGAAGGCCATTCTGAATCTTGTGACGATGTTTTCTTCCAAGAATTTGATAACCATGTCTGTCGTGTTGTTTTTGCAAGGTATGGCTTCAGACCATCGGGTGCAGTAATTGGTTGCAATTAGGATATATCAGTGGTTGGTAGATGAGTTGGAGTTGATTTTCCTGATAAATTCAAATGTCCATTGGGCGAAAGGTCTAGCTTCGAACACCGGCTACAAAGGCATAGCTAAGTTACGCTCACGATGTGTCATGGTTTGGCAAGTATGGAACTTTTGGATGTGAGTGTAGACATATTTAAATATGCAGGGCCAATAGTATCTGGCCCAAAGGATTTGATGGGTGGTGGCGTTAGCTGAGCCATGCCCGGTCCCAAACTACCTGTGGAATTCTTCAATTATTTTTGCAGCTTGGTCCCTGTCGATGTATTGAAGGTACACTCCCTCATAATTCCTGCAGAAAAGTGTGGAGTTTTTAATCATGTAATGTGCACTTTTCATCCACAAGGTGCAATGTTTGTTGGGAGGAAACCCCTCTGGACATCTATTATTTAACAATAAGTACACCAAATCGGTGTACCACGGGTCTCGAGTGATAGACTCCACTGTGTATGTTTGACATTCCATGTGGGGAGCCTCTTTTGCCATCGCTCGACTTAGTCACTGGCCTCAGACTATCTTCATGGATTGCATTTCTAAGTCATATTCCTGGAGGATGGCCATCTCTTTCCCCTATCTTTCACCCAATTCACTCTACATTAGCAAAGATTTTACAGCCTAGTCCGGGATGATAGCATGCACCTTGCTCCGGAGAATGCAATGCCAGAATTTCTTCACGACGTGAACAAGATAAAAGGCCTACTTTTCTAATGATGAATATCAAACTTCGGTGTTCTTGAAGGGGGAGCTCATAAAAGATATTGGTCGTTCTTCCCCTTTGACCTTTTGGGTCAATACTGCCATGGCAGAATGCGACAAAGCAAAGGAGTAAATGTAAAACATCAGAGAGTAGTCTGGACTAGATAGGACCGGTGCCTCCATTATTGTCTATTTAATCTGGGAAAACACCCACTTTGATTCAGGAATCCACTCAATTTTGGTGTCTTTCTTCATCATCTCATTGAGTGGCTTCACGATTTAGGTGAATCCAGTGATGAACCACCAGAAAAAGTTGATCTTTCCAAAGAAAGATCGCATCTCTTTCTTGTTGTTGGGCATTTGCAGGTTTAGCAGTGCTTCAACTCTCTCAGGGTCAATAGATATACCCTTCTCGAAGACAATATTCCCGAGCAGCTTCCCTTTAGTGACCCTAAATATGCACTTCTTGGGGTTGACAGATATTCCATACCGTTGACATCTCTCATAGATCTGGGTGAGGTGGGCGGAATGGTCATGCCTATCTCAGGAAAAGACAGTCAAATCATCCATGTAGATGATTATGCACCGGTTCACAAGGCCCTCGAATGCAATGTCCATGGCCTTTTGAAATGTGGCCCCTACATTAATCAAGCCAAAGGGCATCCTTCGATATGCAAACATTCCCCACTTGGTGGTGAATGTCATTTTGTCTCTGTCTTCATACTTAACCATGAATTGGTTATAGCCGTAGTACCCATCCAAGAAAGACATCATTTGGGATCCATTTACTATCTGCAACACCTTGTCCAACAAGGGGAGAGGGTGATTATCTTTCTTGGAGGCTCTATTCAAATTTTGGAAATCCACACCAAGTCAAATTTCACCGCTCTTCTTTCTCACAGGGACCAAATTGGCAACCCACGTAGTATGCCAGATTGGAAAGATTATTCGGGCTAACAACATTTTTTCCACCTCCTGACAAATCAGAGGCTCGATCAGTGGGTTGACTGGTCGTTGCTTTTTTCAAAAAGGATTAGCATTAGGTTTCAGTGGGATGGTATGAGTCATAATAGATGTGTCATATGTCTTCAAATCCTCATACCCCCACACGATCATGTCTATGTATTCTCAGAGAACTGCAAGAATCTCCTCCTCCTCAGGGGAGCAGGAGGTACCAATGTGTATCATCTTTTCTTCATCGGACTGGCCGATGTTCACTTTTTTGAATTTTCCTCCCTTGGAGGAGGATGATATCTTCTCCCAACCTCGAGGATCTGAGTCAAAGATATTTTCAAGCATGACCATCCCCTTCGGGATGGTGTTGGTAGGTAGATCCATGATCCCATCATCTTCATCACCCTTCCTAGTGTCATTGTGGTCTCGTTCCTCCACTATCTGGTCCTTAAAGACACCAACATTGGCCATGAAGGCCAGAATATGATGATCGTCCTAAAAAACATGAAAGTGGGTGACATTATCTGGGATGGATGGGGTGGGGATCATCTCAAGGGAAAATCTTTGGAGTCGTGAGCTGGCCATGGGCTCAAGTGTGCTAGTAGAAACATCAAGGGCTTCTGGGACATAGTTCCGTCATCGAAGAATAAGACTAATGCCGAAGGCATCGAAATATTCAATAAGGCTCCATGCCCGATTGCGGTATGCAGCCAGCCTCTTATCATGACATGTGTACTGACTCTGGACTTTTCTGACAAACAACTCTGAATCACCCAGGGCCCGAAGGTGAGTGATTCCTTTCCTTAATGCAAATAGGAGTCCAAGGACCAAGGCCTCATACTCTGTGACATTGTTTTTATAGTTGAACTGCAGCCTATAGGACGCGAGGAAGGATTTCCCTTGTGGGTTGTTTAATTCTACTCTAGCCCCACAACCCTGTTTGGATCGGGACCCATCAAACTTAAGGGTCCACAAATCATTGTTTGTCGTCTAGAGCTGGGGAGATGGGGCAGTCTTTGGATTATCTTTGGGAGACTTGGGAGGAGTTTCCTCCGGTGCTAATTGTGCATGGGTGAGGTTTTCCTCTGGAGGGGTTTGGGATTGAGATCCCCAGAGAAATAGCACCAAAGAAGTGCTTCCAGTAGGAATACTGGGCTCCGGGGAATCAATTGTATGTTCTTTGTTCCGAAAGGCGTCAATGTGTTAGGTAGCAACAAAAAGACAAGGCTCACACTCTAGTTCTAAATGTTTCTGATAATGTACCCGGCACCAAGTGTCAGACAAGAGTGTGGCAGGGGTCGTTGTGGCACCTTGAGAGTTAACCTCAACCCTCAATTTTTTTTCTAGGTCCTGGACTCTCTGCAGAACTATGGGATCCTCTCCTGGGGTGAAATCAAATGTTAAGATTTCAAGGGGTTGGTACACCCTAGGGGAAGTCTCAGAGAATAAGATCTTGTTAACCCTCCCAACTTCAGTAAGGGCCCATTTCATTCAGGGCTCACTTTCAACTTGGATCTTGTTTGATTCTCCTTCCCAGGAGAGCCATAAGTGGGAGAAGTCAATCAAAAAGTATTCGTCCAGGGACTTAGACCAATTCTAACTTAATAACATCCCATAAGTCTCTGGGATGTCCACCACTTGAATATCGATTATGCTGGCTATTCTGGGGTCCTGGATGAGCTGTATCTAGACATTCTTCAATTTACCCACCATTTTCACAACAGTTGTATCCAGCTGGATTACTGCACCATTAGATCAGGTGGGTTAGAATCTGAGCTTCTGGCATATGGATAGGGGCATGATGTTGCCCGAAGCTCCTAAATCTACTAGGTAGTTGTGCATGTTTTTGCCTTGTAATTTTATGCCTAGTAGGAATGGAGGATCTTTAGTACTTCCCTGAAAGAAAGCTGCGTTGGCATCCTCAAAAGAGACAGTCTTGGGTGGGCGACTGACAGCTTTCAGGTTTCCAAGGAGCTTCAGAAGAGACTTCTTCTGGTCGAGACAGTTTAGAAAAACCTCCATCAGGGTCATGAAGGTGGTGGTTTGTTCTAACGCCTCCATGATGTCAAACCTTCCTCCCAAGAATTGGTGGCTTCCCTCGGTCGGGTCCTTAGCTTGGTCAGAGCTAGAACCTTTTAGAGGGATAGGTCGGTTGGTTGCATTGTCTCAGGGAGGAGTGTGCGTAAGAGGTGTTGGCGTGTAAACTATTCCTATACTAGCCTGGCTCCAAGTGTTGTAAGGAGCCTATGGGTTGGTGAAGGCATTGGCCTCAAAGGCCGAAAATGATTCATCAAAGAAGACCAACATTTTAGATTCTTCTTCATCTTCTCTGGGGGATTTAAAGAAGACGGTTTCACAGGTAAATGCACCATGAGTTGGCTCTTACACAGGAGGTTCTGGGGGAGTAGGATCAGATGATTGTTGTCTGTCTAGCTAGGAAATCATGATGACCTTTTCTAGCATGGCACAGTTTACCTCGTTGTGGGAGCCTATGTCATGCAATCTACACTAATTGGTCATAGGATGGAAGTCTACGACTGGTGTGAAATGGGATGGTCCAGCGCCATTCTAATTAGCATTTTGGTTTAGAGGTGGACCTCTGGTGTTTGTGTTGTTATTCTATTGTTATTTCTTGGGCCGAGGCCCGTTGTTGAAATTTCTTCCCTTGACATTATTGCTTCATTGGCCAGAGAAAATGTTCCCTCTCTGGGAATTAGAATTCTGGGGTGCATAGAACCCCGCCTTCAGTTGACCCATATCCACATAGGGTAGACAGCATTTGCCAGAGGGATTCAACCTCGGCAGTCAACTGAGTGTTTGCATCACAATGTGACGATTGTTGTTGTTGGTTCCCTAGGAAGGTAGTAGTATTTGCCAGAGTTGAGGGCGACAATCCTCCAGCTATGGATGACTGAAAAAAGGCACTCTGTATGGTTGTGTCTATGGTTTTTGCATTTGCTGCGGCTGGTTCCAAGGGAAAGATTCAAGACCCGGTATTGTCTGAGTCTATGATGGATATATGTACCAGGCCTGGGGATTCCACACAACCATTTCTATCGGTGGTGGCGAAGGATTCATGGCCATCACGGGGGCACCTATTACCAAATTAGGGTTATATCCCCTGACATAAGGAGTTCTACTAGGATCATGTTGAATGGTGTACTCTGCCCAATTTCACCCAAGGAGTTGTTGAGGCTGTGGGACAGTTCTAAGGCTAGGTTGTAAACTTTTGCCAAAGTATCCTGGCCGCCCGGGGTGGTAGTTCTCTAAAGGAGAGTGGCAACAAAGGGTTCCATCACATTGAGATAGGTTTGTATGCTTACTTCCATGGATGGGATAAAAGGGCCCGTGCACCGCTTCAAGGTGCATTGGAAATGGTTATTGAATGCTGCAAGGGGTTCATTCAATTCCTTCCTAATGGAAATGAACTAGCTGTGGGACCAAGCTGGGTCCACGTGTACACGGAAGGCAGCCAGGAAGGCTTGGGGATCAAGCATACTAGGAAGGTCTGGGGATAAAGCATACCACATAATACCCAAGCCTCCAAGACAACCCTGGGAATTAACGTTCAATCCAATCAAAATACAACTCCCCTAATGGCTTCTTATTTTGGAAATACTAGGTCCCCAATGGGAACGTTTTTGGGTGCAGCCAACGATTTACCCCCACACCCAAAAAATATTTATCCCCGATATGAGCACTTAGGCTCACGAACTGCAAAAGAGCATCTGTAGGCATACAAAGATGCCATGAACTGACACCGGATCCAACATCAAGATGTTGTGACCCTGATGTTCCCTTTGTCCCTGGGATAGAATAAATTGAACTGGTACCTCAATCTTCCCGCCAACTCCATCAACAGTTGGCAGGACATGGAAGACGCCTTCCTGGCTGCCTTCCGTGTACACATGGACCCAGCTTGGTCCCACATCTAGTTCATTTCCATCAGGAAGGAACTGAATGAACCCCTTGCAACATTCAATCACCAGTTCCAACACGCCTTGAAGCGGTGCATGGGCCCTTTTATCCCATCCGCAGAAGTAACCATATAGACCTATCTCAATGCGATGGACCCCTTTATTGCCACTCTCCTTTGGAGAACTACCACCCCGGATGGCTGGGATACTTTGGCAAAAGTTTACAACCTAGCCTTAGAACTGTCCCACAGCCTCAACGAATCCCCAGGAAGAACTCCTTACGCTGGGGGATATAACCCCAATTTGGCAATAGGTGCCCCCATGATGGCCATGAATCCTCTGCCACCACCCATAGACATGGTTGCATGGAATCCCTAGGCCCGGTACGTATATCCATCACAGACTTAGACAATATCGGGTCTTGAATCTTTCCCTTGGAACTAGCCGTAGCAAATGCAACAACTACAGACACAACCATCTGGACTACCTTTTTTTCAGTCGTCCATAGCTGGAGGATTTTTTCCCTTGACTCTGACAAATACTACTACCTTCCCAGGGAACCAACAACAACAACCATCACATTATGACATAAACACTCAGTTGAATGTCGAGGTTGAATCCCTCTGGCGAATGTTGTCTACCCTAACTGTGGATATGGGTCAACTGAAGGCGGGGTCCTATGCACCCCATAATTCCAATTCCCAGAGAGGGAACATTTTCTCCGACCAATAAAACAACAATGTCAGGGGAAGAAATTTTAACAATGGGCCTCGACCCAACCAACAGCAATGGAATAACAACACAAACATCGGAGGTCTGCATCCAAACTAAAATGTCAATCAGAATGGCACTGGACCATCCCATTTCACGCCATTCATATAATTCCATCCTATGACCAATTGGTGTAGATTGCATGACACAGGCTCCCACAATGAGGTAAATTGTGCCACGCTGGAAAAGGTCATCATGATTTCCCAGCTGGACAGACAAAAATCATCTGATCCTACTCCCTTAGAACCTCCTGTGCAAGAGCCAACTCACAGTGCATTCACCTATGAGACTATCTTCTTTGGATCCCCCGGAGAAGATGAAGATGAATCCAAATTGTAGGGATTCTTTGACGAATCAATTCCAGCCTTTGAGGCCAATGCCTTCACCAACCCAAAGGCTCCTTACAACACTTGGAGCTAGGCTGGTAAAGGACCAGTTTACATGCCAACACCTCCTATGCACACTCCTCCCTGGGATAATGCAACCGTTCACCCTGTAACTCTAAAAGGTTCTAGCTCTAACCAAGCCAAGGACCCGGTCGAGGGAAGCCACCAATTCTCGGGAGGAAGGTTTGACATCACGAAGGTGTTAGAACAAACCACCACCTCGATGACCCTGATGGAGGTTTTGCTAAACTGTCTCGAGCAGAAGAAGTCTCTTCTGAAGCTCTTGGGAAACCTGGAAGTTGTCAATCGCCCACCCAAGACTGTCTCTTTTGAGGACGCCAACGCGATCATCTTCTGGAGAAATACTGGAGATCCTCCAATCCTACTAGGCCTAAACTTACAAGGCAAAAACATACACAACTGCCTAGCAAATTCTAGAGCTTCGGGCAACATCATGCCCCTATCCATATGCCAGAAGTTTGGATTTTGACCCACGCCATCTAATGGTGCAGTAATCTAGCTGGATAAAAATGCTCTGAAAATGGTGGGTGAACTGAAGAATGTTCAGATACAGCTCATCCAGGGCCCCAGAATAGCCAGCATAATCGATATTCAAGTGGTGGATATCCCAGAGACTTATGGGATTTTATTAAGTCAGAATTGGTCTAAGTCCCTGAACAGATACTTTTTGACTAACTTCTCCCACTTATGGCTCCCCTGGGAAGGAAAATCAAACAAGATCTGGGTTGAAAGTGAGCCCCGGATGAAATAAGCCCTTACCGAAGTTGAGAGGGTTAATGAGATCTTATTCTTTGAGACTTCCCCTGGGGTGTACCAACCCCTTGAAATCTTAATGTTCAATTTCACCCCGGGAGAGGATCCCATAGTTCTGCAGAGAGTCCAAGACCTAGAAGAAAAATTGAGGGTTGAGGTTAACTCTCAGGATTCCATAGCGACCCCCACCACACTCTTGTCTGACACTTGGTGCCAGGTACATTATCAGAAACATTCAGAACTAGAGTTTGAGCCTTGTCTTTCCATCGCTACCTGTAACACCCCAAAATTGGCACCTAACAACCTAATCAATTTTGGTGCATTTTCTCATCCTCGAAGTCCTATTGTATTAGGCAAATTCTTCTCTTAATTGACTTTAATTGACTGAGTTTCAAATGCAGAAAACCCAAATTTGCATAAATCTGACATTACATTTAATTCCTAAATCTCAAATGATTATTAGCTAAAATCCCTATGAATAATTGATTTAATCCTAAAGTCCTAAGTGCTTTTAATTAAATCAAATCCACCCTCTTTGGCTAATATACATAAAAGGAATTGAAAGGTTATTTAATTAATTGAATGAATTATCCTCAAAAGGGATTT
>MU227179.1:790700-819547 GCA_018584345.1 Thuja plicata
GATTAAGAGGCAAAAATCAAAGGCTATGATTAAGAGGCAAAAAGCCCACCACTTAGGAAGATGTGTAGAAAAAGGAACTTTTATTTAATTTATTTCCTTTTTCATCAAATAAAGTGCTTTAAGTGGGCATTTTTATTTATTTAATTAAAAGAGGGGTTCTATTTTAATTAAATAAATTAGAAGAATTTTATTTAATTAAATGGGAGGAATTTAATTTAATTAAATAAGATGAATTTTATTTAATTAAAAGGGAGATTAAATCTTTTAATTAAATAAAACTGATCAAACCTTAGGAAATATTGAAATAATTGAATTAATTACGATTTGATCAAGGAAATTGATTTAAATTGAAAATATTGCAAAGCATTGATTTGGGAAATTGATAAATGGGGCCCATAGTCTAGGAGACCATTTTAGGGTGCATACAATGGTCACCTATTAAACAAAAATAAATTGGCTTAAAGGATAAGATAAATGGTTTGATTTATATTAGTTCAATTTATATGGAAGTAATAAAGAATAAAGGCAAAACTTTTTCTTGTCATCTCAACTAATTTTTTTAATAGACACCAATGCTTTTCCTCAACGCAATCGATTTGATTAAGTGAGAAATCTTATAAAAGATGAAGAAACAAATGAAGAGATATTGGACAAGTCATTACAATGTTATGAGAAATTTGCTAGGGTTATATATGGGCCATTTAATGCATATTTATTTTTATCTATTACATTTATCATGATGAGATACCTAAAAATAGATATATAATATCCACATATGAAATAAATTATTTAATAGTGGGAAACACTTCAATAAATGCACTATAGGGTTTTATTTGATTATCAATTATGACACAATCTATAAAAAAATAGTTTGTTTTAAAAAATCTTATAATGATATCATGCAAAATCTTATTAGTTGCATTATCCTTAAATAAACAACTCTTAGGGGGAGGTCATTCTCTTTCTTATCATTTTACATAGGTTATGGATAAAAGAATACCTAAATGACACTTAACAAATACTTGATGGTATTCACCCAATGAAACTGATGGTCTTCATTTTTACAATAACATGACCCTTAGAACTCAAAACTCTTAAGTGGACCAATTGTTTACCCATACACAAAATTTAATAGAGAATGCACTAGATAAAGTGGATGAACTTGACCACTGAAGTGTCATTCAAATGACTTTTGTGCTTCTCGATTCAATTGTGTGAGAATTTTTTGCATCAAAATTTTGGATCATTCTCCATGATCCATCATTAGGATGAGAAAAGTGATGATGGATTACGAAGCGTGATATGAAATATTGATGCAAAAAACTCACACAATCGAATCTCAAAACAAACATAGTTAACATGATAGATTGTGGAAATATCAAATCATTACGTCATTCAAATAACTGAGAACTTCTTTATTAAAGACTGTGATGATGGATTAAGAGAGCATCTTTCACTCTACATTTATATAATCCAAAATAAATAGAATCATGCATACCCTTTGAAGAGATATAAATTTGAAACAAGATTTGAACATTTATTATTCCCAATCTTAGTTGAAGGAAAAAAAAAATGTTGATCCTGTAAATTTTTTTACCCATTACTCCAAAAATTGTTATCAAAGATGATTAAATATAGGATAGGGGAATAACACTAGTAGTTGAGCGCATTACAATAGTTGTGCACTCCTTATACATCCAAACATAATTACTAATTTAAAGGAGCCAAAGAAATGATAACTAAAAGTCCATTAATAAGCTTCACATGTACCAATAGCCTATTGTTTTTTAGCTTTTTTGGTTCATAATTGACCCATTTACGCACCAATATTGTAACATTTGTGCACCAATAATGGAACATTTGTTCATAAGTACTAGTAATTTTGAGTGCATGATTATTGGGGCATCTTTAAGTAGGTATCGACCGACACTTTCAAATGGCCACTTTTTGACCCTTCGATGCTTAACAATGTCTATAGGGAGCTTCATCAATACCTAGAAGCCAATTTTTGTTTAAGTAGCCAAATCACATATGGAGACAAAAAAAATCAACAAAATTTGATGTCTAATTTAGGCTCTACAAGTGTGCAAAATAGCCATAAGAACTACTGATACACTTTCCCTAGCATCTTTATAATGATAAATCTACATGATTGCTTTGCTACCCCTCTTTATTTGACAACCATATCAGGTTTCACATTAGATTACAAGTTTTATCCATCAAAAAAAATGTGACAAAAATATCCTCACACCTTTTTGCATGAGGAAAAAGGATGGAGTACTAGAGAGTAATGCCTTTCTTGTTCTTTACTCATCTTCCCTCTTGTGCAATGGTGCTTTCAAACTTCAAAGTGAAGCAATACACTACAAGGAACCATCTAGTGCGACATTATAAATACATTATATTCATCAATTTATTCAATTGAAACTACTTTGTTAGTTTCCCCTCTTATAAACTCTTAATGTGCACATTTAGCTATTTTGACTACATTGGTTGAGTCATAGTATGTGGACACAATTTTTTAATGATTTAGCACATGCATGATTGTAAGCCAACAAGTATTCTAGTTCTTTTCATTAGAGTTTTATTTTAGACATGTTCGTTAATTTGATAATGGTTTTGATATAATCTCCAATGTGCATTATGTTAGTGCTACTAATAGTTTGATGTATACAATAGTTTGCATTATACCATATATCACCCAAGTACTAGGATTTTTAAGCAAGCTTATGTCTAATCATAGTAAAGAGAATTATCATTTCTCTATGAGGATTATTATTACTATTTATGTTATCAAAGTGTTGTTGATGTTCACAAGTCATAGGATATATAAGGATTTGTCAATGCAAATTAGGTAGATGACTTGGATAGTTGACATTCTCTCTCTATTTGGAGGTGCAATGAGTTAAGTGAGTAAAAATAAGAACATAGTTAATTTTTCCACCATAGAAGTAGATTTTATGGTTGCTACACACGTCTCTAAGAAGACAATTTAGTTACAAAGACTCAATACAAGTATTGGTTTTAATTATATGATTATTAGAACCAAATGTGATAGTCAAAAAGCTGTTTATTTGGTTAAAAATACTATATATAATGCCTACACTAAGTATGATAATTTATAGTATCACAGTAATAAATGTTTGAGAATGTTATGGTCTTGTTAGAAAAGGTTGACACTTCAAATAATGCTATATGTTTGCTTATAAAGCTAGTGATCTTAAATAAATTCTCTAGGTACAAAAATGACATGAACCTTCCTACTTGTACTTGATTATTATTATTTTACTTATGGATGCATTTGTAATGTATAATATCAAATGGAAGAATCTTAGGATTAAGGATCCATTTCATTTCAATCTTATGTATTACAAATTGTCCTCTTACACTCTTGGAAAATGTTCTTTGACACCAAGGGTGTACTTGATAATTAATTCTGTGATTCGTATTCCCTAAGACTCTTTGCAATAGTTTTTATATCTACTCATGAAGGAGCTGGAGATGAAATGGTAATTACTATTTTTTATAAAAATAATTTTACCGATATGTGCATGAGATTTGAGATGTGGATCATATTGAATATTGTTGGCGGGTCTCATACGATTTGGTGATGAATTTGGATGCTTTCATTAAGCTATGAACTATTGTGGAGGAATTGCAAATAAGAGATGCAATCTATTATTGGTATGGAGGTTTCTTTTTTCTATTCATGGCTCATTAGTTGTTACAATTACTATTCTTAAAAAAGATTCTTATTTTGGATGTGGGAGCTTTATTTTTTCAAGGGATTTAATGGTACATTCTTTCATGAAAGCATTTCTCAATATTCATCTCCCATTTCTTATATGCCTAAATCTTTTTATTTAAAAGATTTGTGTGAATACTATAGTTAAAGGTCATATTAAACCAATATATTTTTGGTTTATAGTATAAGATTCAAGGTTTGATTTATAGCACTTCAATTTGTGTAAAAGTAATAAATAAGAGAGGCAAAATATTTCTTCCTCATTCCAACTAAAATGTTTAACTATAAACAAATGTTTTTCCTCAATATGATCAATTTTATTAGACGAAAATTATAAATGATAGAGAAAAATATAAAGAGATTTTGAACAAGCTATTACAATTTTATGAGGAATTTGTTAGGTTTATTGATGAGGCATTTAATGCATCATAATTTTTATCTATAACATAAATTCTCATATCTTATAATGGATATGACATGTATTTCCACATTGAGGGAGATATGTATTATCCACATATCAAATGAATTAGTTTGCGGTGGACACCACTTCATTGTATATGCATTATATTGTTTTGTTTAATTATCACTTACAAGAAGATCTATATATACACTTTAGAGTTTCTTTAAAATCTTACAATAGCATCATACAATACATAATGGGTTGTATTATCTTCAAGTTAATAATTATGTAAAAGGAGAAGTTCATTCTCTTTCAAATCATTCTTGATAGGCTATGGATAAAAGGCTTAATGGACTTCATTTGTCCAATAACACTTAACCTTTGACCTTTGGGGCTCAAAATTATTTAATGACCAAGTTTTTATCCATAAAAAAAACCTTACTAGAAATACTATAATAAAATGGTGGAATTTGAACACAAGAATGTCATTCCCATAGCTGAAAAAATTTTGCGCCAAGATTGCAAAGATAAATGAAGAGACCATGTTTTATTGAACTTCTGTCCACTTCAAATGATAAAGATTCAGTCAAACTCTTTGGTGAGGTGTAATTCTTTTATCCATAAATATCTACATTATCAATTGCAAAAAAATAATAATTCATATATTAAAAGCTATTTTTATTGAAGAAGCGCTACCAGCAGTCAAAAAGGTGGATTACTTTTGGGAGGCTCGTCATGATTGGAAATAGCCTCAAATTTATCATACAAATGTGATAAAAATCACCCGCCTTGCTAAAGGTGATAGAAACACAAAACTATTACATGCTTCAATTAAGCTCAGACGTCTTAGAAATAGGATTGTCCAAGTTGAGACTGCTAATGGAATTATAGAATATGAGAATGACATAGTCATGAAAGGTATCTCTCTATTCTCCAATCTTTTGACTAAGCAACCTGGGCAACCTTTCAATGATCTTCTAATGTACATCCCTGAGTGTGTCACAGAAGCTGAAAACATTATGCTTATGTCACCTTTTACACTTAATGAGCTCAGAGAGGTTGTCTTCTCCATGGCTCTGGATAAAGCCCCTGGGCCAGATGGGTTTACTATGTTATTCTTTTAGAAATATTGGGATTTTATGGGAAAAGACATCCTTCTAGCCTTAGAAGAGGCTAGAATACATACGAATATGCTTAAAGAGTTCAATCATACCTGAATTACATTGATTCCTAAAAAAAACAATCCTGAAACATTTTCATATTTTCGCCCTATTTCATTGTGCAACTCGTTGTATAAAATCTTTACTAAAGTTATTTCTGTTCAACTAGCCAGAATCCTTCCTAGAATTATCTTAGAAGAAAAGGAGGGATTTGTCCTTGGAAGAGAAAAACCAGAAGGGGCCATTCTAGCTCATGAATTATTGCATTATATTTGACTGCAAAACAAATCAGCAATGGTTCTTAAATTAGATATGATGAAGGCATATGACAGGGTTGATTGGGAGCTTTTTGCCTTGATCCTTACTAAGCTTGGTTTTCATAAGAATTGGATTAAATGGATCTTGGCTTGTGTATCATCCCCATTTTTTTCAATCATTATTAATGGTTCCCCCAAAGGTTTCTTTGAACATCATTTATAGGTATTAGACAAGGGGACCCTCTTTCCCTATTCTTATTTATCCTTATGGCAAAGGGACTTAGCAGGTCAATCATTCATGCTAGACAAATTGGAAAGTGGAAGGGTATCTCTTTAAATTATGGAAATGACCCCCATACACATAATTTATTTGTAGATGACACCATCCTATTTGGAGAAGATTCAATTTCTGAAGCTCGAGTCATCAAACAAGCTTTAGATAAGTATTCCCTGGCCTCTGGCCAACTTATCAGCCCGACTAAATCAAATATTTTCTTCTTAAATGTTTCACCATTTGTCTAGCAACGTCTTCAAAAATTATGTGGCTTCTCAGTTGGATAATTTCTTGGCCAATACTTGGTATCCCATTTTTCCCTGGCCCAGAAAAACACCTTTTCTGGGATAAAATTATTCCGCAATTTCACAACGTATCCGTTCAGGGAAACATAAGTGGCTAAAATTTTCAGGAAAAATACTTATGATTAAATCTGGCCTAAATGTCATTCCCATATACCTGATGTCAGTAGTCAATATGCCTAAACAGACAATAGAGGATTACAATCTATTTTTAGGGATTTCTTATGGGCAGACAATGCATCCGAGAAGAAAAAGTTACCTCTTCTTGCCTGGTCTAAAGTCTGCATGCCAAAGTCTCATAAAGGTTCAGGGATTAGGGACTTATCTTTACAAAATAAAGCCTTGGGTGCCAAATTACTTTGGAAATTTTATCAAAATCCAAACACGAAATGGGCCAAGCTAATCACATCCAAATATCTAGAATCCAATGTCAGAGAAAGGATCTTTACAACATCAATATTACCTAAGGGGTCTCTTATGTGGAACTTCATGATCTCCTTTTGGGATCTCATATTACCCTCCATGTCCTGGTTAATTCATGATGGATCCAAGGCCCGGTTTTGGGAGGAATCATGGAATGGTCACCCCCCTATCCTAGTTAAGGGATTGGTCTCCCTTTGATGGCTACCTTAAGCATACTTGGGGTGATTGAGTGTGCCACTCTTTAGATATTCATGAGGGCTTTGCAAACTGGAAGATTCTTCCCCAATTTAGAGATGCATTAGACCTAGTTCTAGAGTTACAAGAAATACTCTCTTCAAGAATTATTTTGTTATCTCCTCTTCAAGATGAAATTATTTGGCTTGGCTCCCCCTCGGGCTACTATACGGTTAAGATGGGTTACAAATCCAACTTCCAACACCATCAAGAGGATTCCTGGCCTACTAAACTTTTACGAGGTCCAACCTGCCTTCCAAAAGTAGGTGCTTTTGCTTGGCTGTCCATTAAAGATAGGGTCCTTACTGTGGCTAGGATTGATAGGCTTGAGATTATAGTAGTATTTCCTTGTACCCTATGTGGTTATTTTCTGGAAACATTGGATCACTTATTCCTCCACTGCCCCTTTTCCAAAGACTCTTGGTATTGTCTCTTACAAAGACTTGGGTGGTCAATGACAAATAGTCCTACTATATGTGATCAATTTAAATCACGACCTTTAATGTTTAAGTCCTCTACATTTGCTACCTTGTAGGAAATCAGTCCCTCAATACTTGTCTATAACATTTGGCTGGAGATGAATGAGAGGGTATTCAGGAACAAGCCTTCTCCATGGGAACATATTATTTATAGAATAGAAAAGTCAATTTCTAAAGTCATGGTATCCTATCATACTAAACATATTAATAACAAAAAAACTTTCACAAAATGGGACTTTTTCATTCATGATAATTGTCCCCTTCTCCAAATACTACCAGCCCATGCTTGCCAAACCCCAAAATCATCTACATCAGACCGACAATTTTCCACTTGGATAGCTTCTCTACCTGGTTTTGTCAAGTTGAACTATAATGTTTCCTCTAGGGGAAATCTCGGCATTTCTGGAGCTTGAGTTGTTATTAGAGATTCACAAGGTAAAATCATGAGAGCAGTTTGTAAGAATTTACCCATTGATTCTAATAATGTGGTAGAAATTGAATCACTTCTCCTCGGTCTATCCATTTCTATCTCCATGAATATCCCTCAAATCATTTTTGAAGGAGATTCAATGGTGGTCTTCAACATAGTTTCCTGTAGACAAACTATAGACCTTATGGCAAGACATGTTGTCAATTAGTGCCAAAACACTTAGTCATTTATATGGTTATAGTGTTGACCGAGCCATCAGCTTGAAGTGTTACCCGAGCTAAGCAATTACAGTGTCAACCGAGCAGTTATTTCCAAACAGTATCACCCGAGTCACCAGTGTTAACCGAGTGGCATACTATCTCTGAGTGATCAATGTGGCCCGAGCACCCAGTGTCAACCGAGTGCCAGAGTTGCCAATTCACTATATCGCCCGAGTGTCAGTATATCACCCAAGTGGATTACTGGACCTGAGTATCAGCATTGGGCTGACTTAGTACATATTGTTTGATACTAATTAATATGTTATGTAACCGAATTGTGGAGGTAATTGATTTGGATATATATATATATATATATATATAATTGTAAGACACTTTGTTTATCCAAATGATGTAGTTGAATAGATATATGAATCAATTAAAGATGTAAATATGAAGTGGCAGATTGATTAAAAGGCTACATCAGTATAAAGCAACAACAAAGAATCATCTATCGTATTTAGGTGATCAGTATTACTTCAAAGGATCTTATTCAACAAATCAAAGTTGCATAGCATATCATTCACTAGTTCATCCTAACAAGTGTATCAGTCAAAATTATTTAACAGGGCGGATTTAACAGTCCTTCACAAATCTCCTAATAGAGTGCATACTTATCTGTATTGTATAAATCCTTTCACAAGGTGGACCTAACAGTCCTTATTGCTCTTAACAAGGAAGACCATCAAAAGTTGTCAATTGTAAGCCTTAACCGACCAAATTTATTACTCCAATTCTAAATCTTGTGGGTACCATCCACACCCTAGTTTTACTTTCTATTTGGAAGGTTTCTGTTTAACCAAATATTGTGTCAAGTGTTATGAATTTTTATTGCTTTTATGTTCCATGCATGCAATTAGATTAGACAATCTAATAAAGGATAAAAGTGAATAAGTTTTATCTAGTTCCTAATTCACCTCCCCCCTCTCAATCACCTAGCCTACAATATATTTCCAACACAAACCTCATCTTGGAAGCTTAAGTACATATTAGATCTGATTCTCAATAATTTGAGGTCCTTCCAATCATTCGAAATCAAGCATTATTTCATAAAGGATAATATGATGGCTAATTTCCTTGTAAATAAATCCATAGATGATCCTTTTCTGCAGCAGGAGGCCGATATGAGTCACCTCCCATACTTAACTTAACTGGCCTCCCAATATAGTGGCTTTCTACATTACTGTTTGTATCTGGCTATATTATTTTACTAATAAATCATTCAGTCTACTTGTCTGCTTCCATGTACCTCGTGTTTGGATCCGTGAAATCATTTCTAGTTATAACTTGTTATAGAGATCTCTTTTCAGTTATTTGCAATGCATTGGAAGATGTTGGACTTGCTTATATAAGTACTAGTGTATGCCCGACTGATTGGTGTTGCCGATCCTTTTGTCTCTGAACCTTTATTTTCAGACTTCCTAGTTATCCATACCATTATTGTGCTTCGAGATGGATGTAGATCAGAGATGGAATTCTCTCGATGCCTCCTTTATGCATTGTAGTTCCTGCACCTATGGACCTATTACCATTGCTCGTGGACACTTTGGGTTGCATGGACGTGGCCGCATTGTCAGCTTCTTCTTCTGTGGTATTGATGGATGATAGGCACCTAGATATGCCCTCGACGTCAAGCATGTCTCCTTCTTTGTCTGTCCCCTCTTCTTCATCCCTTTTCTCCCCTGGGTATCTTCTTTCGAATGTATGTGGGTTGGGTGGGTTTTGATTCGATATAGTTTCTAATATCTCGGGTGGATTTTTGGGTGGGGGGATGGGGTAGTTTTTTTTAGGATTCATGTTTTGTTTCACGGGCTACAACTAGGGGTTTTCTTCCTAGTTCTTTCTCGTCGGTATGCCCGCCTAAACCAGGCAACTGTAAAAACTTTATTTTATTTTTATAAAATTTGTGGCTCTGCCACTTTTATAATAAAAAAGGTAAAAATTATCTTCCCACCCGATTATGCACAAGAGTAAAAATTTTGACGGGGTACTAGAAAGTACCATCTTTCTTCTTCTTATTTGCCTTTGTCTGTTGGCGGAATTCAGCAGTATGCCACAAGGAATAGGCCAATCATAATATTTTCAAATATTTTTATAGTTAAATGCACATTTAGCTAAAGTTTACTTTTAAATATCGTGTGAGTAAATTTTGAATATGTGTTCCTAGTACTTACGGTAGGCAATATAGTTTTTTTGTACCAATAAAAAGCCATTATTAATAAATATATAAATATAGTAATATATTAATAAATACTATAGAAATTGCATCTTATTGTGCAAAAACCTTTGAATTAGAAAGGTAAGTAAGTTTCATTACCAAAAGACTCATATTAAAATAAAATATATTTCTTAATACTGCAAAGAGTTCTAAATTCATGAAATTACCACAATCCATAGGGATATCAAGTTAGCTTTATGCCCTCATGATGGATCATATAGTTCGATCCTAAAGGTTTATTTTTTTCAATCCTAAAGGTTCATTTTTCAATGAAAAACATACAAAGTCAAATCCAGAAGCAACATTTTGATACAAAAAAGAATTATTTAATTTTATTAATTGAATGAAATATCTTTTCTAACTCAATAAAGATCAATTGATGAGAAACAATTATAAAAATATCAATTTTATTATTTTTCAATAGCAATTCATTATTATATCACATTAAAAACCCCTCTACTTCCAGGAAAAAGGCTACATAGAATAGAAAACAAAAAAAAATGCACATTCACTATTAAACATATAAAAATAAAAATAAAATTGGATAAATATTGTTAATGCATAAATGTAGGGCAATGTCAATAAATTTAAAATAAAAAATAAGAGATTCTGAAGTTAATTAAATAAATAGTAAAAAAATTAAATAATATGTTTGTGTAAAATAGTGTTACATTAATTCATTATTTATTTATAATTATAAGCCTCAACCACTAGAATATGACATTTTTTTATGATTACATAAAACACTTGCATTTGTTCGTGAATGTATTGGAAAAGTTTCATACAGATTGAAGGAAATTGTAATTGGTCTCAAAGAGAACTTAGTTTCTTTAAAATTAGTAAATTAGGGGTTGGGTGAGCAAAGAATTTAATGGGGGTAATTGTTGATCTCCTAGTTTGTGAAAAGAAACTTTGAGCCAATAGATCATTACTTTGATGTTGAAGTTGAATGGTTCAGAAAAAGACCATCACATTTTGCTAAGTCCAATACCCAAAGATCATAAGGGACGGGCCTCAAACTATATTTAGACAACTTTTAACGATATGCCTTAGTCCTTAACTGTCTGCTAAAGAGATTTAGGACTTTAAGGGGTAAGTAAGCTTTCAATCGACATCACATGACTTTGATGGAATGAATAAATCTCAAACTTTAGATGGAATGGATAAATCTCAAACTTTAGTCTTCAATTACAAAGATTTCAAACTTTAAGAAATGAACCTTAGATTGTACCCAAACGACTTTAACAAAACATATATCCTTCAATCCTTAGATTCTCAATCAAAAAGACAACCTACTAAATTATTATGTAAAAACCACAATTTCAGTCTATCTAAATTAAATATGTAAAAACCCAAATTTAAAAGGTGAGGAGATTCTGAGAGGCCCGAAGATCAGTCTGTTTGGCATCGAAATTGAGTTTACCCATTGCTCTAGAAATTTGTATCAGTGAAATATTCGTAACATACTTCCAATGGTTTGATGCAGCGGGAATAGAATGGAGGGGTTTCTGCTTGCTTTTGAATAGCCCGTTAAAAGAAAACTTACGCCAAACTGAGAAAAATGGTAGAATAAAACATATGACAAACTGCGAAAAAAGGGTAGGGTACTAAAGAGCACCGCTTATTGTGTTTGTTCCTTCATGCATGTGGCCAAGGTCGAACTCATGCAACGGCTTCGATTATGCCAAATGACAACCAAGACGCCACAGAGGACAGGCGAATTCATTTTTTGAATTGTTATAATTAAATTAAAATAAAGGCTCCAAGAATAGATTAATGAGCGGCTTGCATTTAAATATTATTATTTTAAATATTTATATTATTAGAAAAATTTAAATTTTTTTTCAAAATAAATAAGTTGAAATTGTTTTAAAATATTATAATTAATAATATAATGATAAGACTAATAATATTTTTATAATTATCATCTAATAAAATAATTTTAATGTTCAAAAAGACTAAAAGTTTAATTTAATTATTTCAATATTAATTCATTTATATTTATTTAATAAAATATAATAAAATAAAACTATATATTAAATGTATCAAGAAAAAAAAATACAACTCACAAAATCTTTTTAAAACTAAATGGAAATTGGGATGGTAATGCAAATTTACTCATTTCAACACTTCACATTTCGAGCAAAGGTTTATTAATTCTGAAAAAAAATATGTATCTTTCTAACAAATCCTTTCATTGTTCCAATGAACCATAATATATAAATTTTAGTAAGACATTTCATCTTTCTCTAAAAGATTAAGTACCAGAATATAATAAAAAAAATTGTGGAGTGTGACATTTTTTCCTCTAATTTTCAAAATAATGTACCTAATTCATTGCACGAAAAATTTACAAAGCATTACCAATCTAAAATTCCATGGGGCTTATATAAGACAAAGTTTCTATTATTATTTTTGAGAAAAAAAATTCTTGCCCTATTTTTCATAATTTTCTCATAAATCATGGTAACAAATTTAAGAATTTGAATGAAATTTAAGAAAATAGAAGAATTTCTTTAAAAAGATCAAGAATAAAATTTCATTTTATAAATATTGATAAGTTTAAGTATTAATGTAAATAAAAAGTAATTAAATTGTATCTACCCAAAGAATAAGATGGACTAGTTACATTAATTCATATAGTGGTCCATTTTATTTTGTAAAGAGTTGAGACATATATTTTATGAAAACATATAATTTGTTGATTATAAAATTATAATATAATGATAATATTTATAATTGAAAATTTTATATTACTTTTATGATCTCTCAAAATCTGAGTAGCAAATTTATTGTAATCATTTATAATTGTAAGTCAAAGTTTTCACTTCATGGCAAATTTATTGCAATGTATAGTGAAAAACTTCAAAATTTAATATTTATTCTCAAAATATGTATAGATGTATATTTATTATACAACAAGTTGTCTAATATTATTTAGCAAATTTAAATTTTATCCATAATCCCTTGGACCGCCATAATCACCAGATTTCGGATATAAGTCAATGTATTAGGAAGAATCACCAAAATCATGTTATATTATTGTTTCAATAGTTAAATTTTTAATCTATCTAAGTGATTATGTACTAGCGGTATGTCTACATACAAGGAAGGTAATATGGAAAGATCCCCACGAGTTGTCTTTATCTCCACAAGAGATACAATGTTTGAAGAAAATCTTCTCACAAAACTTGGTCTACCTATCAAACCTAGAGGACAAATTGATCTGGGCTGCGGGGACAGATGGAAAATTCACCATCAAGGATGGGTATAAGCTTATCCAACAGAGAGATGCAGTTATAAAACCCTCCCGTGCCTTCATGTTCTGCTGGAACAATCTGAGTCTACCCAAGGCAGGATGCTTTGCTTGGTTAGCATTGAATAACAGAGCACTAACTAGTGAGAGGTTACATAGACTAAACATAGCACAACCTTTTAACTCTCCTCTATGTGATGAACATCAGGAAGATATAGATCACCTATTCCTAAACTGTCAATTTGCACAGGAATGCTGGTTTTTTGTCCTTAGAAAGTTACAATATTCTACTCCACTTCCAAGCAAGCTTTGGGATCTATTTGATTCATGGCCACAATTATACTCTACATCCCTCTTCTCAGCAATCTGGAAATGCATTCCAGCATTAGTTGTTTGGGCAATATGGTGGGAGAGAAACAAAAGAATATTCCACAGAATTTCCTTTTCACTACAAGTAGTTACAAGTCATCTAGAGAGGTCGATATCTGAAATAGTCAATGCTAGTCACAGTAAACTTAAACACAATTTGGTCATGACCTCGTGGGATTCATCAATACTGCGAGAATGGAAACAAATTCATGTACCATTTGGGTGGTGCTTCAAAACAACATCTAAAAACGCGCTTGCAAGAGACTTAGTCAAATGGATTCCACCATCTAAAGGTGTTAGTAAAATAAATTTTGATGGCTCCTCAAGAGGGAACCCAGGAAAATTAGGGGCTGGTGTATGTATTCAGGATCACCAAGGATTATTATTAGCAATAAAATGTTGCCCACTCCCAATCGGAACAAATAATATGGCAGAGGCTCAGGCATTATTTGAAGGATTAATATTGGCTAAAAATGGAGGATTTCATCAGATCCATATAGAAGGAGATTCGATGGTCATAATCTTAGCATGTCTTAATCAAATATCTCATAATTGGAGACTCACTTATATCTTCAATGAATTTGGCAACTACTAGATTCATTTCAAGAAGTTCAGATTTCACATACTTTGTGGGAGGGTAATCAATCAGCAGATCACTTGGCAAACAAAGGATGTGAAGGACATGAGATAGTATCGTTTAATTATGAAGCAATGTTAAATCAGGACACCAAGTTTCATGACATTTATAACCTTGACAGGTTGACATAGGTAGGACTATTTTTAAATGTGCGGATGTGTGGCTTGCCAATATACAATATAGTGGCAGACTACCTTGCTAATATAGCATGCGATGGCCATGGTATGATGTCATTTGCACCAGCCAAAATTATTAAACCGGACACTAAATTGCAGGGCTTGGCTTATGCGGATATGACAGCTTCTTCACTAGAGCAGATTATGAATTTGGCAACTTAGATTATTATTTGGTGAGGTGGACATCGGGTACATAGATGCAATATCTCACAGGATGTGGGAGCGGTACCATTGGTGTGTGACAACCTGCGTCCTTATCCAGGTATAAGTGGCAGAATTAATAGCCATAGATGATATGTCGTCAATTCATTTTCCCTTGTACTTATAACAACTTGTTTACATGTGCGGCCCGATTGTGTGTTGCGAGGAAGTACATTCCCAGAATATTTTATGGGAATCCTTCATTCCCAAGGTACAATTTGAGATCACCTCACTTCACCCCTGAGATTTGTGGAGATTTGACGGACATGGAAACTTATGGCTTAAATGATGGGAGTGCACCCACGACCCTATTTATCTCCTCACTCACATTTACACACCAACCACTTTGTTTACTCCAAATTGCAACAATGGAGCCGAGGACTGGACAGATTCTGAAGTGCAGACAATGCGGCAGGTATCACCATGATGTGTTACCAAGAAATTATAGATTGAGGTTACAAGCTCTCGGGATGGAAGAGGCCCTACCTATGAACATTGATGAGGGCTCCCTTGATGTCATGTTTGTTTGTCGTTCACAGAGGATTCAGACTGCTATCCGCATAGTTATTGGGGAAGAAATCCTAGCACCGCACGTTCATCAGTTCTTTTTCCCAACACAACTTGTTGCCATCTTCCTGTCCAATGCTGTGGACCTCATTCAATCAGTGCCCCTGTTCGTCTCCTTGGCAGAGAAAGTTATCACCTCAAATTATTTGCAGAATAACGAGCTAATGCAGGCGTTACAGAAATATGATCTCTGGGATGGATTGGCATTAGTTGGTGGTCTATTTTCCCACCATGAACTACTCACAAATCATGATTACATGCTGGTCTATGTAAGTATAAAACGTTCCTTGGAGAAACAGGACACAAGGTATGCAGAAAATACCCTCCACTCTGTGAATCGGTGCCTAGGGTTTCATATGGTGGATTCAATTAAAACTAAGGTGGAGGCTTTATTGAATCTTCTCAAATTCCCAAATTCTCCCCCATCTCGGTTAGAAAATATGTTCCATTCAAGCTCTAATCTTTGTGGACAGTCGAAAAGGATGATGGAAGTGGTGCTGGACCTCAACGTTCATCCTTCGAGTACGGGTACTGATTCCTTGATGGGAGATTAGCCTACACATGCTATTGAACATGACGCGCCCTGTTTTCAAGCTTTGACTTGTGCCCCTGGATGGCTTCCTGGATCAGCACCTATGGGAGAATCCTTGCATCCAGATACATCAGAATTTGTGGTGGTTGCTGCCACTGAACCTTCAGGTTGGTCTCCGCATATTACAGAGCCTTCGAATGTGGGCTGGGGATCGGAGGACATGATCGAATAAATGCTCTAGTGCTGATTTTAAAATTTTGATGGCTTTATGTTAAGTTAGTGACTAATCTCGTGTTGTAAGTTTATTGGAGCACTGGTTCATTAGTAGGTTTTGAGATGTGTAGTCAATTTGTGCATAGCATATAACTGGAACTTCCCGGTATATGGACTAATTTTGTAAAATGTCTAAGTGCCTATTGGGTATCTTATGTAACTACATATGCAACTGAATATTATTGAATATATAATTGTATATAACAATGATCCCGAGGTTTCTTACTGGTTCTTCCACGGGGGAGTTATTGAATCAAATTATTAATAAAATATGGTGGACACCCCACTTTTGCCTAAAAAAAAAATAGCTAAATTTTTACAAATATAGATATGCGAGTCCTAATTCAACTGTAACTCTAACTCCAACTATAAAAATATTTGTAGTGACAGTAAAATCATTGGTAAATATCGAGTGGGTGGAGTAGTACTATCTAAGATGAGTTGGCAGAGTAGTGAATATTTTGGATGCAACTGATAAAGAAAAGTTATATCATTTACTAACTAATCAATTGAATTTCAATTTAATATACCACTCATAATGAAAAGCTATATGGTAGAAATTCAATATACCACTCATAAAGAAAAGCTATATGGTACTGACATTTTAAGAAGTGTTGGTTGATTGGTTTAAACTAAACTCAAAATATTTCTAGATTGTAGATCAATGAGTCTAAGTGATATCTCCATTTATCTGAGGTATGATTGTATCAATAAAAAACATATATATTACTGCATGTTATAATTTTGAATTATTATCATTTCATTATATGCATTGACTCTTAAAACTATTATCATTTCATTATATGCATTGACTCTTAAAATTTTAGCTTTGAATATGTACTTTTTTCTTTGATGGATAATCATACCTTATACTATAAGAAATGGGGGATAACCTTGATCATCACTAGTAGGAGGATAAATTGTAGATTAAACATGAAATTATAGCTTTAATTATGAGTATTTTGTTTTGAACAATCATTGCAGGCGAGCATTAGCATTATTTTTATTTACCATTCAAAAACTATAATGCATTTTGTTTTTTTATTTACCATTACTAAATAGTGATGCTTATGAACAGTCATTTCAAGAAAGCATTGGCATTTTTTTATTTACTATTCAAAAACGTTAATGAATTTCTTTTTTACCATTAATCATTTAGTCTGTATTAATTTGTAAAGTAAAATAATATCTATATATACACTACAACAAAAAAAATTGTAGATCAACTACAATACAAAAAATCCAAATCAATACAAAAAGGAAGACTACAATACACTATATATTTTCAGCCTTGTTATTTGTTTATATTTGTCATTTTGAAGATTTTTTGGCACCATGTTTGTGAACTATCATTGAATTAATTAGTACCAGAACTTGTTCATGATTCTCAGCTCCGCATATATTTCCCTCCACTTTATCAGCCAATTTAGACGCTTCTTTCTCTTTGTTGCAAGAAGTCATAAGCAATTATATCTGCTATATATCGTTGCCGCTATGACTTCTTACTTCTAGATTCAATGAACTTCAAACTCTCAGCTTCTTTATAAAGAAACACATTTGATTAATCAACGGATCCCTAATTCATGGAAGGTCAACACCTTATTTTCCTTATGTTATGTTGCTTCTATCAGTAAATTCGATATCTTAGCTTTTAATTTTTCTTCTATACATGACATCATTCTCTTTATCATAATGTGGGTGGCCTAATTATATAGTCAACATGAAATAGAATGCCAGGTTATGCTGTATTGCAATGTACTTACCATTAACCTTTACATAGATAGAGAGATAAGTGAATCCGAACATTCATTACTAAAGTCCTCTTCACAATGTTAATTGTTAAAAGGGGCTCAACATTTAAAGAATTCCATGAGAAACCATTATTGAAAATAAAAGGCTTGTGCAGCAAAGGCAGGAAGTGAATTGTATGTTGTCAGGATGAAATGGTTGTAATTCCATTTACCCCAACGTGGACCTCTAGGAATTCCTATCAAGAGATTTTGAGAATGGATCCTAGGGTCCTTTCTTCATAGTATGGGATGAAGAGAGGCCATGTTGCTCGCTTCATTGATAGATCCATGGCCTATGGGGTGCCCATACCTCCCGACATGCCTCTCCCTGCAAGGAAAAAGATGAACATTAGTTATTGAGGGATAAGCGAGTACAACATTTCTTCCAAGGATCCCACCATGATGAATAGTCCTTGTCAAGCTCCTAGACCTGCCCCATCCAGATGAAGTTGGCATGATTTATTTTGATAATATTTTTTGAGCTTCTACATTCTATGATAATCAAACAAAACTTCTAGAAAGACTTGTGAGCTTTTCTCATATTTGGACCACCTTCTATGATCCATCTTAGTTATCATGATGATGGATCACATAGGTAGATCGATATCACATGTAAATCAATGAAACCAAAAGATCAAAATTGAATCTAAAATGTTAATACTTAACATTTATTTTGGGCACTTTTTTTAAATCTATAGTCTATTTCATCACACAGATTTGTATTCACCTAGTTAGTTATCTCTGTGAAATATAACCTTTGAAATTAATTATTTAGACGATAAATTGGCCACAGAAATCTATAATACCACAAAGAACTGGTGATATGCATACCTATTTAGTGATCATATAGCTATATACAAAGAACAAAAGTGTGTTCTTGCTCCCTAATAAAAGTTCTGAAAGTATTTTTTGTTTTTTTTTCGAGTAGGCCTTATATAAGCAGAGAAGTTTCCTTTCTGCCCACAAGTGACCAAAAGAGTGCTAGTATGTAGGGAATCATGGTTGCAGCTCCCACAGATCCAAGGTGTTGTGGGCTGGTTAAGCCGCCATATTTGAGCGAAGACGTCGCCCCTTATTCTATGATAGAAGGCATCTTCGTTAAGAATCTGACACCAGAGTACAAGGTGGGTATGGAGGAGTGGGGTATAGGTGAATTAAAGACCCTGCCTCCCATGAAAGCTAGATATTTTTGGGTAGATCAACTAATTGTGGTCCTCTACATCAAGCGTCTCGGGTGCCTCTGTTGTTGCAAGGAATCTACTTTAACACATCCCTGTACACCATCGATGACACATTTTCGGTACCCGACAATTTGTGTGAGATAATTTTCTGATCAAGGGTTTCTCCCCAAGAGAAGCCTATTGGATAATAACATATATTAATGACAATAAAAAATAGAGCCACCCGATTTTAAAGGGTTTACTTTGTTCCATGTAATGTTTGGTAGATGGGGAATACGAACAAAAAAAATTCTTCATAAAGTGAGATAATTTTAGTGGATGAATAACAATTTTAGATATTTTTTGGGTTTGAAAATTTTATTTATTTATTGTATAGTGTCTATGTCTTGATAGGTGAAGTCAAGTAGAGGTTTTAGAGGGATGTTATGTGCTTGTGCTTTTTTCTTATATTTTATAAAAAACTAAATATGACCTACAAAATATATGATTTGAGAATAAAAATATCTACAAGATGAGTGCTTCAACTTAGTACCAATAAATGTTTGTGTAAGGCTTTGACCAAACCCGCCTTGAGACAAAACCATTTTATAGGTTATTGGTTGTGGTAGAATGAGTTTGGTAGAAACAAGCTAAATAAGCTTCAGTGTTACAAACTGATGTGGAATGTATGTAAGGAAAAAATGTCTCTACTCATTAGATTTTCCCATCAAGCATCTTTAACCACACGCACACGCACACACACACACACACACACACACACAGGAATATGTGATGATAGTTCAGTATTTTTATACTATAATGGTTAACAATTTTTAGATGAATAACTTTTCTTCCTCAATCTCTCATCTCCTTTTCTATGGTTTAATGTTCTACATAAGAAGAAGACTAGCTTGAGGAAGAGTAGAAAGGCTACCATTTTTTCATTAAGGGATAACACAACATTGAAGCCACCTCTAATAATGCAAGGATAATATTGAGGAGAAACTTCATTTTTAACATCCAAATCATCCTAAAGCTCAAACATACCTTAAAGATCTTGGGGAGCATAACAATTAGAAATCAATACATTTAGACTATCGTAAGTGTGAACACTTATATTGTCCTTAATTGAATAATTTTTTATTTGTTTAATTACATTATTTCCTCTATTTATTAATTTTTTTTGTATTAGATATAAAGTATTAAGCTTAGTACAATCGATTATTTCAGAGCATATGCTGATTTAAAACATTATATCAGAGTTTAGACATACTTCTCATCTAATACAAAAAATAATCACTAAAGACAAGCTAAAATAAGGTGTCAAAATGAGCATCAATAGAAGGTAACTATTATGGAGCATCCCAAAATTTATCATCTCCCCTCTTATCAACCCATACAATCCATCATGTGTGTCCATCCATCCACCTAAGGATGTTTTCATCTCTAATCCTCTATGTATATAGGTGATCAACTATGTGTGTAACTCAGACTGCAACTGTGGGTGTTGCTTCCATTGGTGCGAATGGAAGTGTTGTTGCCTCTAGCGCAATAGGAGGTGGTGCTGCTATAAATGGGATACGAGCTGGGTGTTCATTAAGTCTCTTGTTTCTCTCTTCTTGGGCTTTGATCTCAGATAGGAAGTTTTGAAGGGCAATCTCAAAAGGATTTCTATCTACAGTAGCTTGGGTCCATGTATAACCACTGTGGATCTCTTCTCTAATGATTCTAGTTGAACCATTTTGTAATAAGTCTTCAAATTTCCTTCTAGAGAGCCTCAGAGTGACCATTACTTGAAAAATAATATCATGATATCGTGTTTCCTCAGATACTCAGTAAGGGTTCTAGATATGCCATTAAAAACATTACTATTCCTAATTTTTCAAATGGCCCAAAGTATATCAACTAATAAGATAGAGAAGAAATATTGAAATCTTTTTTGAGTCCCAAGGTGTTTCCAAAGAGAACCTCAGAGATATGAATTTTCTTGTGTATGGAAATACCAAATAAGCCCCAAATATCTTTTGTAATCAGACAATCAAAGAATATATGCATGAAGGTTTCTGGGATTCTGCATACTAGGTAGACTTTAAACTCTCCATTAGGGTGCTTTATAGGGAATTTATGAAGTATACATTTCTAAAAGAAACATTTCCTTTCGGGGGTCACCAAATCAACCCATAGAATCTCAACACAATTTTGTCACTGTGCATGATCAAGGTCAAGGGACCAACAATGCTTGAGATGGGAAAAGATTTCAAGACTGTATAAAAGAAGGGAGTAAATATCCTTGGCTTTGATGTCTCACGGAGAAGGAATTCCATTTGGTCATAGGTGAGTAAGGAATATTTGGTCATTGAATTCACAAGGTTTAGAAAGGGAAAGAGCTTGGAAGGAGGATCTCAGGCTAGAATAAGTTCTGAAGTGTTCAAGAGGGATATGAAAATTAGATTTGAGGGTCCCCCATTCAACAAGCTATCCATTATATTTAATATATGTGATCAACTGGATGCCTTTGTTATCCCATTTTCTTATTGAGAAGCCTTTCAAAAGGGCAAGGGGTATATCCTTATGCATTAGGTTCCACCATATAGACTTCTCCCCACACACTAATTGATCATTTGCAATACTACTTTTACTATAAATGAGATGACTTACTAATTCCCCTTCCTTCTATATGGCCTTGAATACATCTAAACTAGATAATTTAAATAAAAATGAACCTGTGACAAGGTCACACAAAGGAAGCCCTTTTGAAGAAGAACCTTTAAGGAGGGATCCTCTGCTAATATTGTTTCTAATTAAAATTTTCCAAGGTTGTAGTCATTGCATACCTTTACAGATCCATTTAACAGAGAGATAAATCCCTTGTACCTTAAGGTCTTTATGTCCCAGATCTCCAATCTTTTTTCTCATGGTGCACCATTTCCAGCTCACAACGTGATATTTTCTTCCACCCTTTCCATCTAACCATAAGAAGTTTCTAATTTTTTGTTGAATATAATTAAATTGGTATTGATTAAATAACCGAGCTGAGGTATAATAGAAACTATAAGAGGAAAAAATATTTTGGCGCTTTTGGAATCTACCTGCCAAGGATAGGTAGTGTTTGTTTCTTCTGCCCAGTTTTTATAAAGTTTGTCTCTGACCCAGCACCACATTTCTTTAAGGTCTGGGAAGATAGAGAAGGGAATACCTAAATATCTGATCTAATTCTTAGGGCCAACCCAAGTTATCCCATACTTAGAGAACCAAGGGGGGGTATCCTCCCATCCTAGAAGAATGGATTTGGAGATATAGATTTTACTCCCTAAGGATTGAAAAAAATATCCAATTTATCCATTAATCTCTTATGATTATCATCCTCCAACTCAAGTAGGATGGAGGTATCATCTGAAAAATGTACATTGAGAAGGTCATCACCATTTGACGGGGTAATGCCTTGTACTCTAGAGTAAATAGAGTCATCTCTTAATACATAGAATAGAGCATCAACAACAATAACAAATAGGACGGGGGCTAGTGGGAATCCCTACCTTATGGACCTATAGAGTATAATAGGGTTAGTTTGACATCCATTGATATCCACTCTAGCATTTTCATCTTTCAAAAGGACTCTACTCATATTCTGGAAGTGTGTTAGTAAACCAAGCCCATCAAGCATCATCAAGATGAATTTCCACTCAATTCTACCATATGATTTTTCATAGTCAATTAGCATCATATAGCCCTTCTATTTAGAGTCTCTTTCCTAGCTCATATATTCCCAACAAGTAATCAGAATTTCTAAGATATATCTCCCTTTGACAAAACATACTTATGTGGGATTAATAACACTTGGCAAAATGTCCTCTAGTCTTTTAGAAAGTATTTTTGCAATGATTTTATAGGATACATTGAGTAGGGTAATAAGACTCTAATTATTTATGAGGGTCTTATCCCCTTCTTTATGAATCAAGTTGACGATTCCAACATTTATGTTTCTTCCAAGGGAACCTTGAGAGAAAGCATCTTCATATACCTTGAGTAGTTCTTCCCCAATCCACTAGATATTTATTTTATAAAACTCCTCAAGAAGTCCATCAAGTCCCGAGGCCTTGTCATTTCCTAAGGACTTGATTGCATTTTTTATCTCTTTTACTATGATCTTATTATTAAGGAATTTGGCATCCTCATTCTTGACCTTCTTTGGTATAATTCTTTTGATATTTTTATAGCTCTAGCCATGTCCTCCCTTATGTCTTCTAAAGTGAAAAACTTGTCATAAAATTTAAAGAATGCCACATAGATTTCATGTTGGTCTTTTATCTTAGCACCCTCTTCCCAAAGACTACCAATCCTTTTTTTTGCCTCCTTATTTTTAAACTCCCGAAAGAAATATTTGGAACCCTTATTTCCATTGTCCAACTAGTTAATTATTGCTCTAATATTAGCAACCTAAATTCTGTCATTCTGAAGTCTTCTTAGTGCATTTTTGGCCTGAATTAGAGCTTCTGTGGCTACCAAATTAGAGGGATTATTTTGGATATTATCCTCTTCAACTAATAGTTGTTCATGTAGACTAGCCTCTAGAAAGCTAGCATCCTTGGCTAGTTTTTTACCACCAATTGGAACATCTTCTTCCAAGAGGCAGTGTTCTTAGCCCAATTATCTATGGATGACTTATTTTGAAAGGACCAATAGTTGAATTTCTTAATAATGTAGACAACGTTAATTATTTCCTCATTGTCAATAAATATTATGTTTAAGTCAAAAGCTTCAATGTTGGGTCTGGTGGAAGGATAAATATATTTAGAAGATATCATTGCAATAATAGGGTGATGATTAGACAATGAGTAAGGAACTATCTTGACACAAACACCCCCATCACCTTTATCAAAGTTAAATAAATCCTTATTGGCATAGATGCGGTCTAGTTTACTATTTATTGATGACATGTAACTGATTGAATGTTTGATAATGTTAAGTTAAAGATGATGCAAGACATTAAACTAGTTAATGGTTTGTATTTTCATTGATGTCAACTTGATATCATCTGTGTGGTCATGCCAAATATTTTAGAGAATCAATGGAACAAAGATTATGCTTTCAGCAATGCATAAAAGTCAAGTATTCACTAAGTGATAGACAACACTTACAAAGTGCACACCATCGGTAAAGACAGAGATAAACTCACAGTGATGCCCAACGAGAAGAAGATAGTGTTGCCCGATGAGAAATATCTAATGATGCCCGATGGATGGAGATCCCAAAGCTAACTAAAGTTACACTGACGGAACTGGCAGTTGTCACCGACGATGAACTGTAGAATTGACTGACGGAACAGAGAGATTAGAAAATGACAAAATATCTAGCTGACAGAGCTTAAAGATAGACTTAACTGGTTGTTTTATTTGTTTTATTCAACCATAGTTAAGTAATTGATTTATATAGTTGGCAAGAAGATTACTACGAGTTAAATCAGGATTTAAAGCCATAAATCAAATTGGATGGATTGTTTTTCACTCCAAGAATCAAGAATTAAGGAATATCATGTCTATATAAGAGACAAGCATAATTCATTTTTAAATTCAATCATATACACGAAAGGGGAGTGAAAAGAAAGAAGGATGCTAAAGAGAAACTGGTGAAGGATAAACTTCATACAGTCATGATCAATCAAGCTAAGGGAGAGCTAAAGAATTCTGCAGACACCGACAAACAGTGAAGCACAACATCATAGAGCAGAAAGTGTGGAGCACAAAGGAATTGAATTAATACATTGATCAGAGAGGTATTGTACATAAATAGATCTAAAAATCTGCAATTCAAAGTTGCATTAGAAACATGTCATTGTGTTTTAGTTTAACCATTGAATCATCAAGTCTCTTAACAGAGCAAGACTTAACAGCCTTCTACAATTGAGGTATATCCTAACAGATTACCAAAAAGGTTGATTCATGAAAGTAGCATTGTTCTTACCTAAAGCCTATTGACAGTCTAAGAAGGAGGCTGATTCAAGGATGGTAGTAAGATTAGCATAAAGCCTATTGACAGTCTAAGAAGAAGGTTGATTCAAGGATGGTAGCATAGATTCCAGATACTAAGTGAAAACCTATATATAAAAAATCCTCTAACAAAGTTGCACTTAACAGTGTGTTTGTAACCTTTAATAGGGTTGGCTCCTAATAGGACTCACTTCAGAAGAGTGAAAATTTGGGGTACCGGTCCGAGTGGTTTTTTCCCTTAACAGGGTTTCCATGTTAAAATCTATGTGTTATGTGTGTATGATTTATTACTTTACTGTTTTACATTTCACATATGCATTTCTAGATTGACTTTTATACTCTACATATTTACTGAGCATCAGTAAATAATTTTTACTGCTTATCGGTAATCAAGGAGAATAAGGACAGACAAGGTAAACCGATAGATAGTTAATTATTTCAAGTATTTCAAGGCATGTATCTTGTAGGGACTTAATAATCTGAGGTGTATTGATTGGTGGATTAAAGTTTAAAGGATATATTTTTTAGGCCACTGATTCACCCCCCCCCCCCTCTCANCACTGATTCCCCCCCCCCCCCCTCTCAGTTATTACTAACAATTGGTATCAGAGCTTGTGTGCTTAGAAGGAAGGTTTCAAGACCTAAGTAAAGATCACAAGATCAACAGACGAGATGTGCCCAAGTTGAACAAAGACAAATTTGCGTCATGGAAAAGCAGGATAAGACTCCACTTATCAGGTATTGGAAATGATATTACTCAATACTTAGATACTGAATATGTGTTGCCTACAAGACCGTTGACAGTAGATCAATTGAGAGTGAAGCATGAGAATAACTGCATGGTTATAGAGCTTACTTCCTCAATCTCTGATGCTGAATTTGAAGATGTCAAAGACTGCAAAAATGCAAAGACAATGTGGGATAACTAAAGCTTGTACATGGAGGTGATACAAATGTTCTAAGAGCCAAGGCATAAAGCCTTAGAGTAAAGTTTGATCTCAGAATGAAAGAAGGTGAAAACATCACACAGTACAACACAAGAATAAAAGTAGTCAATGATATACGAGGTGTTGGAGGTACACTTCAAGAGGAGACAGTGGTAAGTAAAATATTAAGAATCTTATTGCTTGTATATGCTATTAGAGTCTTTGCTATTCAAGAAATGAGAGAAGTAGAAAACAATACAGTCACTCTTGACAGCCTAATTGGTAGACTAATTTCATTTGAGATGAATAACTTTGATAATAGTGTCTTACCAAGTTTAGAGTCTGCATTTAAGTCTTCTATAAGAATAAGAAAATCTAGTCAGAGACACTCATCTAGAAGAGACAGTGAAAGCGAAAGTAAAGAAGAAGATCTAGATGAAATAGAAGCACTCATGGAAAGAAGAATGCAAAGAGGCAAAGGTAAACACAAAGGAAAGTTACCACTTGTATGTTTTAATTGTAAAGAGATTGGACACTTTGCAACAAGATGTCCTAACAAAAGAAAAGATGACAGAAGTGATAACAAATCTTTTGAGAAGAAATCTGACAGAGGTGATAACAAAGATTATAGAGGTTACCGACGATCAAAAAGAAATGATACCTGAGACTACAAGGATAAAGGAAAGAAAGCTAGCTATCTAGCTACTTGCAAAGATGAAGATACTGACACTGAACCAGATGATGACATCGAGATAGTATTTGTAGCTATGAAGGATGATTCAGATAAAGATGAAAGGTATGAAGAAACTGCACTCATATCCAATATTAGTAAGAATGATATCTGGATTATAGATAGTGGCTGGACTCACCATATGACCGGTGACAAAGAAAATTTTAATACTTTTGAATACTATAATGGTGGTACAGTAAGAATGGGAAATGATACACCTTGTCAAATTGAAGGTAAAGGAACAATAATGCTGAATAACCTGATTAAATGTGAAAATGCTTATTGGGTAAAAGGATTGAATTATAATCTATTGAGTGTTTCTTAGCTGAATAATTCAGGTCACAGAGTAGCATTTGAGAACAAGAAGGAAAAGATATTCAATGAATCAGGAAAACTGATTGGTACCAGTGAACAGACCAAAGGTAACTTATTCTGTCTGAATGATACTAATCCCAATTGCCCGATGAATAGAAACAAAGACATATGGTTGTGGCACAAAAGATTGTGTCATGTGAATTTTGACAACATGATGAAAATAAGGAGGAAAAGAAGTGTAAGAGGCTTACCGATGATGACAAAGCTAGACAACATCATGTGCAAAAATTGTCAAAAAGGTAAAATGACAAAGTCTAGTTTCAAAAGTAAAACCGATACATCTGATGTCATTCTAGAATTATTCCATACTAATTTATGTGGACCTATGAGGACAAAGAGCTATTATGGAGATAGATATTTTATTCTCTTTGTTGATGATTACTCTAGAATGATGATAGTCGTGTTTCTAAAAGAAAAATCTGAAGCATTCAAGAAGTTTAAATGGTATAAGGCTATGGTAGAAAAACAAAGTGGTAAGGATCTAAAATTTTTAAGATTAGATAGAGGAGGAGAATTTATATCAGATGAATTCACTAATTTCTGTAATGAGCATGGTATAAAAAGATAGGTTTCTACACCAAGAACACCACAGCAAAATGGGATTGTTGAGAGAAGGAATAGATCAATAATTGATTGTGAAAGAACACTGATGATAGAGAAGCACATCACCTAGATCTTAGAGAGGGAAGTTGTTAGCACTGCCGTCTATACACTTAATAGAGTACAATTGAAAAATGACTCAAAGAAGACTCCTTATGAGCTATGGTATGGTAAAACACCCAATGTAAGTTACTTCAAAATATTTGGCAGTCAATGTTATGTCTTAAAAGATAATAGAAATGGAAAGCTTGATGCCAAAAGTGATGAAGGTATTTTTCTTGGGTATTATACCAAGATCAAAGCTTTTAAATGTCTAATCAAGGCTTCTAACTAAATAGTTGAAAGTGCAAATGTGAAGATTGATGAATTTGCAGAAAAGAATGAGCTGGAAAGAAGAAAAGAATGAGAGGACTGAAACATGTTTGTATACTGTGAAGAACCCATAACTCTACTCGAGAAACAGTGCTTAAATCTAGAACAATGGAATGTTGCAACCGACGGTCATAATGTTGTTACCGACGGTTAGGATAATGATCAAAATGATGTGCAAGGTAATGAAGATCAAACTGATACACAAAGAGCTATACCTATACTTGCAAGATATGTAAGAAGGAACCATCCAAAGGAATAGATCATAGGAGATAAGAAAGCTAGTACAAGAACAAGAAGTAAGTCTTTAAACTCAAATTGCTTAATTTGTGAGTTTGAGCCAAAATCTGTCAATGCTGCACTAGATAATGAAGATTGGATAAGTGCTATGAATGATGAGATTGAACAGATTGAGAAGAACAAGACATGGTCACTTATGCCAAGATCAGATGACAAGAATGTCATTGGTACAAAATGGATATTTAGGAACAAACTGAACGAGAATGGAGAAGTCACAAGGAACAAAGCAAGACTAGTATGCAAGGGGTATGCACAAGAGGAAGGTATAGAGTATGGAGAAACCTTTGCACCCATTGCTAGGCTAGAAGGAGTAAGAATTCTACTTTCTTATGCTGCATACAAAGGATTCAAAGTATATCAAATGGATGTCAAGTCAGCATTCCTAAACGGAATACTTGAAGAAGAGGTATACATTGAGCA
>MU227179.1:819628-829628 GCA_018584345.1 Thuja plicata
TTGGATTCATGAGGACTAGTGAAAACAGTAATCTTTATTTGAAAGAAGATACTAATGCTAACACTTTGATTGCTGAAATATTTGTTGATGACATCATATTTGGAGGCAATGATATGCTATGAAAATTTTTTGCTGATGAGATGAGCAAAGTGTTTGAGATGTCTATGTTTGGAGAGATCAATTTCTTTCTTGGTCTACAGATCATTCACAAAGTGAAGGTATTTTCATTACACAGTCCAAATACATCAAAGAAGTCCTGAAAATATTCAAGATGGAAGATTCCAAAACTGTTGGAACACCGATGGCTACTGGATACAAATTAACAAAGGAAGACAAGACAACAGAGGTAAATTAGACTCTGTATAGATCAATGATAGGAAAACTCATGTATGTTGTACACACTAGACCAGATATTGCACATGCAGTAGGAATTGTTGCTAGATTTTCTGCTAACCCCAGGGAATCACATATGACTATTGTGAAAAGAATTCTATGATATCTGAAGAATACTGAGGAATTTATCTTATGGTATAGAAGAGAAGGAAAATTTGAACTAAAAGTGTTTATCGACGTTGATTGGGCTAGAAATCTTGATGACCGAAAGAGCACAACTGGAGGAGCATTCTTTATGGGTGATAGACTTGTCACATGGATTAGCAAGAAGCAAGGATGCATCTCTCAGCCTACGACATAAGCAGAATATGTTACTGCTACTGCAAACTTCTCAAATATTGCATGTATCAAACAGTTGCTAGAAGGTATGCATATGAAGATCACAGAACTAGTGATTATCTATTGTGATAACACCAGTGCAATAAAAATTTCGAAGAATCTAGTCATGCATGCAAAGACTAAACACATTTCCATCAAGTATCATTATTTAAGAGAATAAGTTCAAGAAAAAGAGGTGATACTTGAATATGTGCAATCAAAAGAACAATTGGCTGATATCTTCACTAAGCCACTACCCAAGGATATATTTGAGTACCTGAGAAAGAGACTAGGGGTCAAACCCATGTCTACCAGTCAGTAAAAGGACTGAAGGCTGCATCAGCCATATATTATCAGAATATCATTCATGATTGATGCAAGCAAAAGATAAACTTCAAAGCTACATCCATATATATAAAGGTACATATCAGAATCGAGCACAAGAGCATATTGTTGTATTGATAATGGATAAGGGAAATTCAAGGAATATATTATGGATAGTAGAAATTTTTTTAACATGAATGTCAAATATTTGTAAAATATTTGTTTGGCATTGTTGTCAAAGGGAGAGAATGTATCCATATTATCATCAGAAACTATTCACTATCAAATTATTCCAAATAGGGAGAGATCATATCCATAGGGAGAGAATTTGTATAAAAGTTGCAAACAAAAGATAGCGACATCAAAGAAGAAGAACAGTCAAAATAGAGAAATTGACACAAACAGAGGATACAACACATTAGAAGAAGAAACAAAGAAAGCTACAAGAATCAAATCTAAGCTAACACAGAGCTTACCGACAGTTAGACACTTTTATCAGTTATCAAAACAAACTGTTTGGTAATTTGATGAATCTCAACAATTGTATTTCACATTGTATTAGAAATAGTATAGTGTGATAATATAGTATGTTGCCATCAATGCCAAAGGGAGAGATTGATGACATGTAACTGATTAAATGTTTGATAATGTTAAGTTGAAGATGATGCAAGACATTAAACCAATTAATGGTTTGTATTGTCATTGATGTCAACTTGATATCATCTATATGGTCATGCCAAAGACTTCAGAGAATCAAGGGAACCAAGATTATGCTTTTAGAAATGCATAAAAGTCAAGTATTCACTAAGTGACAAACAACACCGACAGAGTGCACACCATCGGTAAAGACAGAGATAAAGTCATAATGATGCCCGATGAGCAGAAGATAGTGTTTCCCAACGAGAAAGATCCAATGATGCCCGACGGATGGAGATCCCAAAGCTAACTGAAGTTACACCAACGAAACTGGCAGTTATCACCGACGACGAACTGTGGAATTGACCGACGGAACAGAGAGAACATAAAATGAAAAAATATCTAGCTGGCAGAGCTTAAAGATAGACTTAACTAGTTGTTTTATTTGTTTTATTCGACCACAGTTAAGTAATTGATTTATACAGTTGGCAAGAATATTACTATGAGTTAAATTAGGAGTTAAAGCCATAAATCAAATTGGCTAGATTTTTTTTCATGCCAAGAATCAAGAATTAAGGAATATCATGTCTATATAAGAGACAAGCATAATTCATTTCAAAATGCAATCATATACATGGAAGGGGAGTGAAAATAAAGAAGGATGTTGAAGAGAAACTGGTGAAAGATAAACTTCATAAAGTCCTAATCAATCAAGCTAAGGGAGAGCTAAAGAATTCTACAGACATCGACAAATAGTAAAGCACAGCATCAAAGAGAAGAAAGTGTGGAGCACAAAGTAATTGAATTGATACATTGATCAGAGAGGTATTGTACATAAATAGATCTAAAAATCTACAATTCAAAGTTGCATTAGAAACAAGTCATTGTATTTCAGTTTAACCATTGAAGCATCAAGTCTCTTAATAGAGTAGGACTTAACAGTCTTCTACAATTGAGGAATATTCTAACAGATTACCAAAAAGGTTGATTCATGAAAGTAGCATTGGTCTTACCTAAAGCCTATTGACAGTCTAAGAAGGAGGCTGATTCAAGGATGGTAGTAAGATTAGCATAAAGCCTATTGACAGTCTAAGAAGAAGGTTGATTCAAAGATGCTAGCGTAGATGCCAGATACTAAGTGAGAACCTATGTATAAAAAATCCTCTAACAAGGTCACACTTAACAGTGTGTTTGTAACCTTTAACAAGGTTGGCTCCTAAGAGGGCTCACTTCAGAAGAGTGAAAATTTGGGGTACCAGTCCCAGTGGTTTTTTCCCTTAACAGGGTTTCCACGTTAAAATCCATGTGTTATGTGTGTATGATTTATTACTTTATTGTTTTACATTTCACATATGCATTTCTTGATTGATTGGTATACTCTGCATATTTACTGAGCATCAGTAAATAAGTTTTACTTCTTATCGTTAATCAAGGAGAATAAGGACAGACAAGGTAAACCGACAGACAGTTAATTATTTCAAGTATTTCAAGGCATGCATCTTGTAGGGAATTAATAATCTGAGGTGTATTGATTGGTGGATTAAATTTTAAAGGATAAATTTTGGAGGCCACTGATTTACCCCCCCCCCCTCTCAGTTATTACTAACATATATCATGCTCTTCCCTTGTTGGTAGTTATACCACATGTACCAAATCCCCTAATTATCAAGTTTATTCCCAACTAGAGGGTCCCAGAGATTAAGCTTACTACTCATCCTAATCTCAAAGAAATTTTCATCTCCTTTCCAAGAAAATTTACTACCCCTAGATTTATCTTGAGGGCCTTCATAAATTTTAAATTCTCCATCTAATACCTAAGGAATGTCATCAAGTTAGGATAACCATTTCTATAATTCCACTCTATTTTTGTATTCATTAGGAGCATAGATGGAGAAAATTCAAAATCAAGAGTCTCCATCCTTCAAAACTTCCCAAACAGCTCTATTGTAGGGAGAAGAGCCCCATTTACTAACTGTATCATCCTAAAAAGTTACTACCCATAATTGGATGTCTTTTAGGACCTATTGACCCCATTTTTTTTATTTCTAGATTTGACTATCGGTTATGCCCATTTGTCCTTTTTTCCCCGACTCCTTTTTCACATCTCTCGATGGGTATCCACCCTATCCTATGTTGGAAAGATTTAGGTTAGGTACTGAGAGTGAGGAGTGAATTAGTACCACAAATATTTTACACTTTTTTGGGCTATCAATATCAAACTTCAAATTTTATGTTTACCTATATCGATATCTATTTTGCCTTTTAAAGATAATTGCTGCAATATTAACCAATGGATGATAACTTGAAAATTAAAAAACATGTAACACATAAACATCCAAACACTTAATAGAATATTTTGGTATCCCATAAAACCCTTGTTAAGAGGGAAAAACTATGATGGGGATGAAACCCACAACTCATCACTGCAGTAATAAGGTGCTCGATTAAGAACTTACAAAAATATCACCTTTTGATTGATCGTACCCTATAAGGAGTATTGAAATTCCTATCAAAGACTAATTTGTTAAGAGATTTAATCCCACTTATACAATGTTCACCATGTTAAAGGATTTATAATAATTGCCTGAATAGAACTTCTAAGTCCTGTTAGTGACTACCCAATTAAGGGATTTCACGATCTTGTTGCTAAACTGTTGGAAATAAATCAACAAGAAATTTGACCTATGAATGATTTCTCATGAATATTTTCAAATCTCATTCTCTTTTTTTCCTTTCCTGATTTATGCTATGCTAGTCTTTACTGATACTTGTTCATACTCTGTGTTGTTGCTTCTTTCTTCTTCTCTATCTTTTTCACTATATCTCTTTCTCTCTCTGATCTCCTTTTTAAAGTATGTCTCTAACCTAATTAGGGTTTCTAAATTATTCCATAGGCCATTTTGATAGTAGGATGTCATCCTTGATTCTAGGCTTTTCTTTTTCTTTCGTGAGTAAAAATTTCTGATAATCCTTTACGATAATCATAACCTTTTTGTTGATAACCTATTCTTTTCCAATAGTACTCTATACTTGATGTTAATTGTCAGCAATGACAATCTTAGAAAAATCAATCATTATCTTGTAGAGGATTTTTTCAAGTAACATCCTAGGCATTTTTACCAAGGGGTACAGTCAAAGTTTTACTGCACCTCAGGGTTGAGGTCAAACTTTTACTTCACCCCCTATGGGTTTATCTTGATTGGGCCCGGAGCCCGGTATCAGGACCCTTCTTCCTATGTATTTCTCATTTATTTTATGTATCATTCTTCCCACATTTGAATATCAAAATGAGTATAAAAGGATACTTCATCCCCTTATTTTGCAACATACATTAAGAACAATAATGATATTCAATCAAGCAATCGTGCCAATATGATGAAAGCATAAGCATTCAAGTATTGAAGCATTCAAGTGGTGAAGGAAAGGCATCTATCCAAGGTCTCCAAGTCTTCTTCATATATCCATTTAAGCAAGTCAATCTCCTTCCTTTGATGCAAGATTTCTCTCCCATGATGGCCAAGCATAGAGCTTCTCAAGTGGCGCAAGGAGGTTCATTCCACTCTTCTTTAAGTGGTGTAACTACATTCATGATCTAGAGATGGTGATTATGGAACTCATAGATTGGTGAGGACAGCCAATATATTACTACATCTCCATTTCAAGTTCAAATGCAAGCATCTTCATGAATTTGTGTGATTGCTACATCTATTCATGAGGTTTTTACACAAGGTGGATTAAACATTTAACTTCCTTTCCTTTTCATGTTGTATTTACATATCAATTTCAAGATTAATTTCTAAACCAGGGCTTGACCAAGGAAATCCCATTTTCACAAACAATTTCCCTTTTTCTATGTGCATGAAGAGGTTTTGGGACCTACGAAACTAGATTCATGCATTTTTGGGGTTATCTCAGAGATTGAAATCTAAAAGTACACAAATGGAAACAATGGAGTGTACTTGAATCTTGACTTGTATATGAAAAGTTGACTTGTTTCTAAAAGCCTCATATTTTCATAGTCGGAAGTTACAGGTGCTAGGGTCCCAGATCTAGAACGGTTTTATTCCATGACATCTCTATGACTGGAAAGTACAGTTTCAAAGAATATAACCTCATAATTCATTTCAAGGTACAAAATCCCTTTTCCAGTCTTGCATTTACTTTCATATCTATCATTACATTTTTCATCCTTAGTTACTTTCAGATCTTTACTTGTTCATTAATCAATTATTCAAATTTATTAATTCCTTAATATTGTAGATAGGTCTTATCCTCCTCCCTTTGCATCTAGGTTTTTCATTCTCACCCTTCATCTTGGGATAGCTAATCAATAATGGAAACAAAGAGGCTAGGTTTATCTATTTTTGACCTGTATAGGCCCCCTACCCACACACAAAAAAATGAATTTGGTGAGTGATCTCTACCTTAGGATTGCTCACCATTTTCCCCTATACATTTTGGTGAACCTGACGCATGATACATTCTTTTGATGTGAATTTTAGATGTTTGTGTGAATTATTTATGCATTTGATATCTAGATCTTAGTTGTATGTGTTCACATCATAGTTCTACAATTTATGCATTAGGATATCTCCTTAATCAAACAATACATTAATTATTTTAATCTTGAAATTGGGTTAGAGCTACATTACTATTTTGATCTCCTAGTTTTAATTACACATCTTTTGTATTTCACTTTCATTCATTTCTTGTATGTGCATTGTTACTTTGAGTCCTTCATATAATATTCTAGTTAGGGGGATCTGTAGACATATGGGTCCCTTTAATCCTGATACTTCTTTCTTTTCAAATCTTGGTGAGACCAACATGCATTACCATGAACTTCCCCCATCTCCTGAGAATAATTCTTCCCACTCTTCTCATGATGTAGAGGAAGCCTTAAGATTTTTTCCTGAGATAATCCAAAAGCTCTCCATGGACATGGACAAATTTGAACATTGGTTAAGTCAAGAACATTCTAATCTTGACGCTTTAGCCTTGATTGGTGGTTTAAAGAAATACATCCAAAATGATGAACATGGTATTGATTTCCTTTGTTCCTTATCCCAAATTGTTCATAACAATGTTAAGCCCATTCAAGAAGCTTCTCAAGAGATATGATACACTCAACCTCCTCCTAGTGTTGAAATTTACAATCCTATTCCCACTTCAATTCCATCCATTTCTACTTATGTTCCTCCTATCATCACAACTTCCTTTTAACCTTCCAATCATATTCATGTGAGCCTTCCTAATCCTAGTGCTCCTCTTTTTCCTTCAAGTATGCCAAGTTTTTCTTTGCCTAAACCATTTCCACTTATCATAGTGTTCCTTTTTTATATCCCACCATTCCCACTATGTCCAACAATATGTCAAACACTTCCAACACATCTCTTCCTACAAATCATTATAATGATCCAACCATCAACAATATAGCTCAAATTGTGTCTTGTTTGCAACAACAACTTGCATCCTTGACGCAATCAAAATTCAAAATTCCTACATGTGACATTTGTAGTCCTTTGTATTGAGATATTGTCCATGTCGTGATCCCACATTACATGGAGATTACTCATATTGAGACTTATAATGGAAAGGGTGATCCTTTGACTCATGTCAAAACAATCCAAACATTGTGTAGTGATTTCTCTCACGATCAAAATTTGATGAAAAATTTGTTCACTAGGACCTTTCAAGATAAGGCCTTACAATGGTTTTGTTCATTACCCCCTTATTCCATTGATTCTTTCCACAATCTTGCTAACGATTTTATCCAACAATTTTAAAACAACTTTGGTCCTAAAATCTCCTTAACTTATTTAATTCATTGTAAACAAGGTGTTAAATAAAAAATGACTAAGTTTATTGGTAGATTTAAGCATTTGCATGCTCAGATTTATTATCTTGTGCTTGATAATGATGTTCAACGCATTTTTATTTCTAATTTACAAAAAGACATTGGAGATAAGATTATGCTTTTTGAATTCTCTTCCTTTACTCAACTTTGTGCAGTGCTTCATAATTATCAAATTCATGTCATTCAATTTGCGAGTGACACTCCAATGAATCCTATTGATAAGAGTGATGTCACCTCCAAAAATTTTAACAAATTTGAGAAACAAAATGACTTCATAAAAATAAACACACCCAACAATGTTGACGAAGAAGTAGTAGCAACATCCAAAGTTGTGGCTCTTTTTTCATCTTATTTTAAACCATCTCGTAATTTTGCACATCTTTCTCAATTGTTGCATAATGTGATTTTGAAGTTTATTAATGCTAAAATGTTAAAACTTCCTCGTATCAAACCAATTTATCCTTCCAAACCTTTCCCAAAGTCCTTTGACCAAAAATCCTTTTTCCAATACCATCGTCATCCTGGACATGATACTGAAAAATGTTTCTATCTGAAATCTGAGTTACAAGACCTTAATGATTCCAATGTTATATCTATTGAAGGTTTCAATAATCAAGGAAATAAATTTGTACCACCTCCCAACCAAAATCTGCAAATTTATACTAATCTTTCTCCATCTCATTCCACCAACATTATTGAGTCAACCAAACCTTCTTCATCTTCCCAAACCATTGAGTATCATATGGAAACTGATGATCCCAGTCATGTTTTTAGTCTTGTTGAACAAGTCCAACCCAAACTACGCGTTGATCCTTGCATTAATTTTGATCTTTCTGAAACAATCATAGCTCCTGATGGACCTTTATTTATTGTTGCAAAGATCACTGGTATTCCTTCTTGTAGTGTCCTCATTGATCCTAATTTCATGGTAAATGTGATAATTGAAGAACATATTTTTAGTAGATGATTGCAGATTGATGTTTATGATGACTCCCCTATGATGACTCAAACATGCAATGGTTTCCTTGATCCTTCTCATGGTCCCATATTGTTTCCTATTGAAGTTGGTTATAAATCTTTAGATGTTACCTTTACTGTTATCCCAACCTCAGATAAATTTAAAGTCAAACTTGGACTTCCTTGGCTTACATGTATGAGATTCATAGTATCTCGTATTCATACATGCATTAAATTCCCTCATAATTGATAAATCATGATAGTTAACCATATCCTTTACAAAAATTCAGTCCTGAGAGATTCTCTTGACTTGCATTTGTTTTGGCCCTCCATTCCTCAGCCAAATCAACCTTGTCCTAATAACATTTTCTGTTCATACCAAAACTATAAAATCTAGAAGATTTATGAACTTAGCAAACCTAAGGTTATTCCGTCCTCTTCTCCTAGACTTCTTCCTACATCTTCTATATCTCCACTTTCTTTCATAAATCATATACATTAGCCTAGTGTGGATCCTCAAGTTCTTCCTCCTAAAGAAGAAAATGTTCCTATAGTCATTGATCCTAAACCTCAACCCATTTCAAGTAAAATTGTGTAATCATCATGCTCATGACTGCCATCATAAACATCATGCTAAATCTGGTAAGCGTGTCTCTCAAAAAATTTCTTATCCTAATACACCCTTTGATTCTACCATTCCTCTTGCCCAACCCATGCTTGAGCCCAAGCAAGAAGTAAATTTGAAAAAGAGAAAAATGTGCAAACATGATAATTAATTCATATCTTAGATTATATTACAATTAATTTAGATGAAGAAGATACTCTTGATGATGAAATTTTTATGCCTAACAATGATATGAATGATGTTATTTATTCTGATGATTATGAGATAATAGATCTTGATCATGATTTTCCTAACATGTTTTCAAATAAATTATCCATCAATCCTTGTGAAAAACACATCGACCTATCTTTATGGTATGGTACTTGTTAGGAACTGGTCATTGTTCCATCTGTCGTGCTTGATGTTGCTCCTCTTGCAAGTTTCCCACCTTCCCAAAACATTATAGACCAAGTTGGTGGGGTAGGCAATATGCTTGAATAGATCCTCTTATGCGATGGATTCCTTTATGTGTTTGTATGTTTGTAGTGTTGTGCTTCCCTAGTATTATTTTGCCTTCTCTATGTTTTGTTTAGATTTCTGTAAATAACTCTTGTTGTTGCGTTGGCACAAGGTGATAAAAAAATCACAATGTCATAAGCATTACTCTATTTGTATTTCTCTTCTTCTATATGTGTTTCATGTTATGTCATGCATGTGTGATTGTTAATCAATGTGCCTTTTTTGTCTACTTGGTGACGAAGCTAACCAGTAGCAACCTTTCTCTTTTTGGGGTCTCTGCAATGTGCTACCCAAAAATACTCTTCTTTGTGACTCTTACATGACATTCTTCCATTTTTCTTTCAGTTCTCCTACCTTTGGGGAATGATGACAGTTCATTTTGATATAATATA
>MU227179.1:833520-853067 GCA_018584345.1 Thuja plicata
TATATACACAGATACTGTTATACTTATATATATATATATATATATATATATATGTATATGTATACAAATTTATATATACGTATATATTATTGGAAATGAGTTGAGTAACTCAGAGGAGAGGGGTGAATCGATTACCACAAAAATAAATACAAGTCCCTTAGATGTCTTAAACAAATCAGTCACTGTTTCTCGGTTAACACAAATATTCTACTATCACTCGGTTAATATAGAAAAACTTAAGATATTAACTGTGATTGTCTTTAGTAATTAATTGCAGAAACATAAAGCATAAAGATAAAGAAATGTACACAGATAACACCAATATTTAACGTGGAAACCCAATATGGGAAAAACCACCAATTGCGACTAGTCACTATTTTTCACTCTTCTGAAGTGATCCTTGTTAGGAGCCAACTCTGTTAAAGGTTACAATAACATATTGTTAGGTGTGACCCTATTAGAGGATTTAATGACCCTATAAGGAGTGGTCTTGTGAGAGGTCTCTAAACACTTCAATGTAGAAATTTCACCTTGTGAGAGGATTTACAAAAGACTGTTAAGTCTACGTTGTTAAGAGATTTTGATCTTTGCTACAATTGTTAGAAAGTAATAATGGATTAACCTGTTTGGATAAGAAACTATCTTTGTTGATTCAGATCTCTATTCTGGATTAAATACTTGATCCTCATAGATCAGATATTCTATTGCAGTCTTCTATGTTTTGTCCTCAATCAGAATCCCATATGATTTCGCCTTCACTCTTCATATCATAAATACACATCCACACTATTCAATCCAAACTTGACCTTATATATATGATGAGCCTTGTCAAGTCGGCCTTAATATCCTTCCAAATAAACAATAAAACTCATGTTTGTCGGTTGCATATAGCCAATTATCCATAAAATATAAACTACTGTTAGTCGACTGACACTAACAGTTTTACTCGATCAACACTGAAATCCTTCAATGCCTGACCAACACTGTAATGCCCGAATGAACTCAGTTAGAACTGAAAATCACTTTGGTCCTCTTCAATGCCCGAGAGTGCTTGGCATGAACTGTCTATACTCAGATAGAATTAGACATTTGTGTAAACATCACTATACTTGCGTAAACATCAATGACAATACATAATTGAATAATTGTCATGAATAATATCCCTCTTTGGCATTGATGTCAACACAACATGTCATAATACAAAGAATTACAATATGTGATAAATACTAAGACTAAACATATTTCAATGCATACTAAGAGTATACAGAGTAACCCGGGTGACAGAGTGTAGTATGTTGCCTGAGTGACAACATAACGCCCAAGTGCCAGTATATTGCCAGAATGGATTACAGGACCCGAGTGACAGTTTTAGGCTGACTTAGCTTATATTGTTTAATGTTAATTTATCTTATGGAAGCCGACTTATAGTTGCATTTGGTTTGGATATGGTATAATATAAATCATTTTGTTTATCCAAAGAGTGAGTCAGTAATGAAAATAGTTGTGTAAGAGCATGTATGCGATTATGAAGAAGAAATTTGTTTAAGAGGCTACAATAGTATAAGGAACAACAGAGACTCATCCATCATAGACAGGTGATTATTTTATCATTGGATCTTATTCATAAAATTAGAGTTGCATTGAATATCATCTATTGGTTCATCCTAACAGGTGCATCAGCAAAACCCTCTAACAAGGTGGGCCTAACAGTCCTTTATAAATCTCCTAATAGAGTTGCATTACTTGATTGTATTGTATTAAATCCTTTAACAAGGTGTACCTAACAATCCTTATTGCTCCTAACATAGAAGGCCATCAGAAGTGGTCAAATGTAAGCTTTAACATGATAAATTTATACTGCAGTAATACATCTTGTGGGTACCATCCCCACCCCAATTTTACTTTCTATTCGGAAGGTTTCTGGGTAACCAAATATTGTGTCAACTATTGTGGATGTTTTATTGCTTTTCATTTCATGCATGCAATTAGATTAGATAATATAATATTTGATTAAAAGGATTAATTTTTATTGGTTCCTGATTCAATCCCCCCCCCCCTCTCAGTCACATTGACTCAACATATTTCCAACAATTGGTATCAAATCTATAAGGTTATCTTTACATAAGTTTAACAACTTGAGAAAAGATCAGAGGCAATGGAAATATATAGACTGGAGAAAGTCATTGAAAATGAAAAGATAGATCTACAGGTGGTCATGGATCAGATCAAGAAACTCAAGGAGCAGCTCTCTCTTTCCTTGAAAAGAAGAAAATATTTAGTAGTATATCTGAATGACAAAAGTTACATAGAAGAAAGAATTGATGACCTATGCAAAGAAAGAAGTTCAGAAGAAGAAGATGCAACAATTGAAGACCTACTTACAAAGAATCTCAATTTACATGAAGAAGTAAGAAAATTGAAAAGAGAACAAGCAATTCATTTAGTCAGAATATGTGAAGTCATAGAACAAAACAGTTAAGCAGAAAATGATAGAGAAATGACACAAAAAGATAAAAGATTGTTAAGTACAAGATTAGAAGAAAAATAACATGAAATCCATCATTTGTTAGTTCAGCAAGAAGATATGATAAACCAACTCAATAATGTAAATCAAAAAGTTATCAATCTGAGAACAGAAAATGAAAGACTCCAGAATGATCTCAATATTGAAAAATAGACCAATGAGAGTATGATGAATTCACAGGGAAGCATGGATTAGTTGACAGAGAAAACTCAATTTAGACATCATGGATAGACTGGATTAGGTTATACTGAATAAGGTAAATCCTCACAGTAGAGAACTCAAAATAATAGCAGACCTACTTGTAATCGTTGTGGAAAGTTAGGGCACACAACAAACAAGTGTTGGAGCATTGGAAAATCAACGTTTAATGGTAAATGCTACAAATGAAACAAGCATGGACTTAGGGTAGGTGAATGCATTGAGAAACCTAAGTTTGAAGGAAAATGTTTATTTGTAACAAACAAGGTCACAAATCCTCTGAGTGTATAACTAAGCAATGGAACCCTGTTGAACAACTAGCTAAAACAATTTTTGGTTGGGATTACAACACATGGAGAAGATGTTGTCACTATGGTGAATATGGGCATATTGGTGCAAATTGTGTAAAGACTCACCTTAGAAAAAGGAATCCTACTAAGAGATGTTATGTATGTAAACAACTCGGTCATCTAAGCAAGAATTGCATGAACAGAGAGAAAGTGGATACTGGTTTTGGGAAAGGCAAAGAAAAAGTTTCTGAAATCAGAACTCGGATGAATCAACTATGGGTAAGGAAATCTCCTGAGAGTTTAGATCAAAATAGTGAAGGATCAAATGGTACCCAAAGTAGTGAATTGGGTGGATCTACCATGTTTGAATAAACATGCAAGGAAACTACTGGAACTGTGCATACAATACACTAAAGGAATTATATTTTTCCATTAGTATACACAAGGAAAAACATGATCTACACCATCGGTTTACACTACACCGACAAACAGGGAACAACACTACTTGACGCCAAGGTTACCCGATACTACCAAGTTTAAAGCATCTTGACAAACACTATTCAGTGTTACCCGATGACAAAAGGGATAAAGGAACCCAATGAGTAACAATAGTGCAACTCGATGGAACATAAAATAGAGAAACCCAATAGATGAAGGGAACCCGATGATCAGTTCAACAAAGGAACGCCGACAGACTTTCAGTTCAACCTGACGACCAAGAACCTACAGTCAATTACATCCCACAAAAAGTCGATCTGAATGTCCACGTTAGATAAAATACTGAAGTTGTATATATAGCTTCTTTATTTGTTTTAAATCCATTATCTGTAGAGGAAGCAATGTATTTATTATTGTTTTAATTATTTTTACTGATTTAAAACATGCAAGCTAAAGATCAAGGTCAAGTTGTAAACCTTGGATCTAAGAGTTAACTTTGTAATGCGTGATTCTAGAATAGGTCAAATACTTCTATTAATAGATGCTCAATCTATTGTGAACATGTTGTTTCTCGATGATGATTTTAGCCCCTGAGAGCATCAAAGGACCAGACAAGAGATTTCATGCAAAGGATAGAAATGGATCAAGTCAGTTTCAAGAACAAGAACAAGAACACAGGCTACCGACGAGCAGAGAAAGGTATTAATCAGTCACTTAAGGTGATATTTTTATTATGAGAGCTTTAATGGATCTATGATCAGAAATTGTAGATTGCATAAAATCAAGTCAAACATATGTACTCATTCTAACAAGTGTAGTACACTTAAGAAATCCTTTCAAGAAAGGTGGACCTAACAATCCGATTGTAAATCTCTTAACCGAGTGCACACTTAAATCAGTGTTGCTAAAGCTCTTAACAGAGTAGATCTTAATAGGTCTCCACTTTAATACTCCTAACATGGTAGATCATTAGAAGTGATCAATTGTAAGCCTTTACCGGCTCCCTTCCATTCTACAGATAGTGAAGTTTTGTGGGTGCCATCCACATCGCAGTTTTTACTTCCTAACAAGAGTTTTCTACGATATCATATCTTGTGTTATGTGTTTATTAATTTCACAAATTTTTCTATGAATGTTGCAAAAAATTAAAGATTATGAATTAATACTACATGCATAAGAAAGAACAACAGTAATGATCGATAATACAGTAAAAGAATGATTGCTAATGATGAATGGTGAAAAGAGTTAAAAGTTTCAGAGGTATGGATTCACCCCTCCCCTCTTAGTACTACTTCCCATTAATCCCAACAATTGGTATCAGAGCTAAGTCTCTTCTAGGAAAGCTTAAAGGCTTAAGAGCAAAGATCATACAATGGAGAAGTATAAACTTGATAAGAATATTGAGAATAAAAATATTTACATACAAATGTTCTATGAATAGTATAAAGAAGTGAGAGTCAAGATGAGAGAGCTGCTAGATGAGAGGAAAGGTATGAAAACTTGGAGCAATGAAAAAGATTATCAAGAAGAAGAGATTCCATATTTCTTTGAATCTTCAGGATCAAATACAATTAATGCATCAGACACATTAGAAGAGAACATCACAAGTCTGAAGGAGATCAATCAACATCTGACAGAGAAAATAAAGATGTTGCAAATCGGTCAAGAGATCCAGATGGTAAGAATGATTGATGTGATGAGTTCTTCTAGACAAGCTGAAATAGACTGAACACTAGCTATTGATGACAAGAGGAAGATTACAGAGAAACTACAAGAGAAGGAGTTAGAAATTCAAAGACATGCTGAGCATCACCATGAGATTACAAATCAGATTATTCTTATGAGTCAAGAAGCAAACAAAATGAATATAGAACTCAATTAAAGAGTACAAGCTATTGGTGAACTAAGAGAAGAGAATGAAAAACTAAAGTATGAGGTTAGAATTTAGCAACAACATAATGAAGTTATCAGAAAGGCTGAAGAGAGCAGTAAAAGAATGGATGATTTTATTGAAGGACAATGAAGAGTCAACAACAATGGTCTAGGCTTTACCGAAAATGAAGAATCATTAAATCAAGCCAATCCAAAGAATGTCTATGAAAATCCAAGACCAAGAAAGCTGACATGCAAACACTGTGGAAAGCAAGGGCACACATCAAATGTGTGTAGAGGAAAAATGAAAGGTATTCCTAAATCTACATCTTCATTCATAGGATTATGTTATAAATGTAACAAGAAAGGACATAAAGCATATGAATGTAAGTCTAAGATGGATTAACTAAAGAAGGAAACCTACATGGACAAATATTGTCCTACATGCAAAATGAATGGGCACACAAGCCTTGAATGCTGGAAAAAAGAAAAGGCAAGCATGGAAGCCAAAAGGTCAAGAAACTCCATATCAACCAAAGAGAATTGGTAATCAATATGTATGGGACTACAATACTTGGACAAACTGTACAGCATGTGGCAGATATGGTCACATTGCTACAAACTGTATGAGGGCATGGACCAAAAGGTCTAGAGGCTGGTCAAATCCTGGAATGGCATGCTTACACTGTCACAAAGTTGGTCATCTCAAGAAAGATTGCAAAGACCGAATGATAGAGACAAGCACATATCCCAATGGAAACACCATTGAAGATATCTAGAGGGCTAGAGACAAAATGTGGAGAAAAGCTTCAAGCAATGATGAAGCTAGACCAAGAAATGCAAATGGTGACACTGCATCCAATGGATCCAATGACATCACCATCCCCACTTAAGATGAACAAGTAAGCATGGAACTACACTACACCAAGTCATATTTTGCATCAGTTCCATTATACAAATTGATACATAGTCAAAATCTGCATAAATAAAGATGCATATTATGTTACTTGTTACAATTCTGAGAAAATAACCTCGTTGGTATACACATACCAAAAATCATCGATGAATATAAAGGATGAGTTGTCTACACTTACCAAAAATTGTCGGTCAACACATAAAATGGCTAAGTTGCCAATGTAACCTGACACCCGTCAGTAAGGAAGCAAAGTTACAAAGTTGTCATGACAGAATACCGATATCCATCGGTAAAAGAAAAAATTCTTAATAGCTGTCCCGAGCATCCTAACAACACCAACGATGATTTTGAAATTTTTCCTGACGGACTCCATCTTCATGTCCCGATGATTCGTTGAGCATTTATGACAAGACTTAGGCAAAATTCTATAAAAAGTCGACGGGAGCACTTCATTTTGCACCCACAATTTGAAGAGAAAAAGGCAGAGTGAAACCAGAGCGATAAAAGAGCAGAAAGAAGAGCGACCTCAACTCGATCTAAGAACACAGAAAATAGATCATTCACCATTATCATGGATCAAAGTAAGTACCGAGGGCACAAAAAATAAATCTGTCTTTATTTTTCAAGAAAGCCCTAAATTTTCAAGAAAGCCCTAAAACTTGTAAAATGATGGCAACCACCTCAAGAACCACTAAGATCAAGAGTGATAAGAAGAATGTGGTTAGGTTAATCAAGAATAACACCTATGTAGAACCCAAATACAAGATATCCTGGAGATTGCATCGCAACCCGATGAAATTAGCACATTTTCTAAGATTCCACCTAGGGTTTTGCTAATAGAGGATGTAAGGTCCTACATTCACTGCAAGATCGCTGAAATAGGTGATCTAGAGATGGATGAAGCTTACAAGAAGATTTGTGACATAGAAGGAAACCTAAAAGATAAACATAAGCATCTGCAAGTGAAGGGAATAAAAAATGCCCTATATTTCCCTAGGGACTTCAAAACCAACTGGATCAGGTTGGTACTTAGCAAAATGCATGATTAGAAGTTGTGGTTGGATCAACCCAAACAAATCACTAAGGATGTCCTTCATGCTATCACTGGTTATCCAATAACCGAAAATCCTAAGGCTCAAAAGCATCCTTCCAGGGTAGAAGTTGAAAATTTAAAAAAAGTTGAATGGGATAACAGAGGTCTGAAAGTGAACACCATCACCGACGAAGAACTAAGATTTAGTTCTTGTGTGATTGGTTACAAGATATTTCAGGCAAGCAGGATAAACACCATATCATCAACATCAGTAAGCACAACTTACAAAATAGTGACAAAGGGCATACAGATGGATCTATGTGAGATCTTGTTGAAACAACTTGATGAGAACATGTACACAATAAGGTCTGCAAAGACTAACACATGTAAGTTCGGCTCACTTATCATGTGCATATTTTTCTACTTTCAAGAATACTTTCCTTTAGTAGGAAAAGTGAAATGGGACTATACAAAGCCAGTGACACTATAGATTAGTGAACTAATTAAGTCACTAGGAGATCATTTTGAATCTGTTATGACTGCATACTTCCTTGAATTCAAGGAAAAGATGATGGAAAGAACAAGGATCCCTGAGAAACTGATAGAAAAACATAGGGATGAAATATGTTTTATGGTGGATATAGATTTCACCCACATAAAACTGGTTGTACCAAGGATAGATTGGTTAGCACCACTGGATTATGAAATCAACATAGATCAAGCTACAAATGCAATTGATGCATTGATTAATGAGCCCATTGATAGCAAACAACCAAGGTTTGGAACCTATAAAGAGGCCAAATCAAAGATAAAAAGAGGCCTAGAAATCAAAAAGACTGTCAATAAGAAAAATAAGATGGTTAAGAATTTTAAAAATATTCTATCGGTCAATGAGGAGGAACAAGAACAAACAGAGGAAACCGATGAACATGGAACCATCGGTGAATGGAAAGATGAGCAGAAATCAAACTCTAAAGAAACTAAATTGGATACACCTCCACCTCCTACAAAGAAACATAGGACAAGGAGTCAAAATGCTAAGACCGATACTACACCTCTTAGGAAAGGTCAAGTAAGGACCTATAAGAGGAAGCAACAAATAAAGCAACAAAAAAAGGAACAAACTGTGAAGGCTATGCTTACAAAGAGGAGAAAAAGAATGGTCAAGAGTAAAGATGACATAGAGGATTCTAAAGAAGATGAGCCTGATGTAGTGAAGAAGAACTTCAGAAATCAAACAATTGATGAGGCTATTGAATCCATTGTTGCATCTGGCACAATGTATGACAAGAAAATCAGACAATGGGATACACTCAAACCAGAGGAACAAAATAAGATACAAGAGGCAATAATCAGGTCAATGGTAAAATTCAAATATGTACCAGCTAAATTCATCAACCAAATACCTAAAGAGATGGGTAACAAAAAATCCCAACAATGGTCATATGCTCTACAAACCGAAATAGAAGCAAGGGAGAGGATACTAGTAACACTTAAGCCTCCCAAATCTAAAATAGAAGAAATAAAAGAAATACTGAAGAAGCACTCAGGAAAACTTGTAGCCAAGATAAGGGCTTACAAAGTACTAGAGGATAAGTTTATAGAGCTAGACACAATGATCGAGACAAAATGGAGACAACTCCTAGATCTACCAGCAGAGTCAACAAGTCATGAGGAAAAGTTACTTCTCACCGACACACTTCATAGAGAGGAGGAGAAAGACACGGCAAGTCCTCAACACATTGCTTTGGACAATGGTGAAGATATGGAAAAAATTGATTTGGACAAGGTAATGGATGATCTTGACATTCAAGACATCACAAATTATGACTCTGATAAAGATCCGCATAAGAAATATGATGTAATATTCATAACACTTAAGCATCAGGGAAGGAAACAAGAATTGAAGACATTAGAGGATAAATAAATGAATGTTGTTGATGAGACATGGCAGGACACTTCAATCATTGACACAATAGAACCATACCCTACAGAGCATATACAAAAAGATGAGGATGTCACTGCTCAAAAAGACTAAACTGATGAGCAGGACACCACTCTAGATAAAGCCCAAGCTAGCACACAAAAAAATATACCAGTATTGATGAAGGCCATCAATATACTAGAGGGTAATGAAGGATCTATTGCAGAGGACACAAGCACACCTGAGGACAAGGGTGATGCTGAAGAAAAAGACACAACAGATGATACAAAGGACACAACTACAGAGAAAGCTGCAACCAATGATCAGAAAGATAAATCTACTGATCAAAGTAAAGAAGAAAGACAAAAGGTATAAAAGGACACATAGAAAGAAAAGAGTGAAGAAGCAAAGAAAGATGAGTGGGAAAATAAAATAGAAGAAAAATCTAAAGAGTCACCCAAGGTTGATGTAGAGACGTCTTCACAAATCGACAGGTGCACACCGAGCAGAAAACACAAGAAGCGTCATCAACAAAGTCTTCACCGAGCACTTCAAAGAGGATAAATGAACTAGAAATGGTAGTTCATACATTTGCTTCCCTACAAGTCTCAAAGAAGAAGAAGACAAAGCATAAGAATCCAATCACTCTGGAAGAAATTATTGAGATTCCAGTTTGTGATCCCAAGACATTGGATCCAACTGAATTGACCAAGTATGCAAGACTCTGTGAGAGGAAGGAAATGCAAGACAAACTGATAAAAGCCACAAAAGAGGAAAAGGTACTTGAAGTAGCAAGATGAATACTTCAACAAATTGTACCTGATGTAGATATTGATCAAACAGCCCCAATGCTTGATCAACTAGTGGTTATCACAGAGGCAATCACATCTCAGAACATAGATGCTGGGAAGGTCATGGAAGAAAGACTTGAACAAAAATATGAGTTCAAGCTAGCAGAAAAGATAAGCCAGGAAGTGGCATTGCAGAAGATAAAGCTTTCTAAATTGGTTAGCACAATTGATCCAATAATCTCAGAAGCTATTACTTTAATACAAAAATTATGCACGCTTGATCAACTCACCTAGGAGTACACTAACAAGATAGCACAGATAGATGTTTATCTTCAGACAAGTGCACAAAGTCTCACAAATAGTGAAGAGGCAATACAATTTCACAATGAGAAACTCAAACAGGCTCAAAAATTGAGACAAGACATACAGATTGCAGAGACAAAGTTTAGAGATGAGGTAAATGAGCTTCAAGCACAACTCTTACCAACACTCTCACTATTGTAGATACATATGAGAGAGGAAAATGCACTAATTACCACCCCAGAAATGTTTGTCCTAGAAACAATTTATGATATGCATGCAAGGCTAGAACTAGATCACATGGCACTAGAACTACTGAAAGAAAAATGGGAGAAATTGCTCGAAGACATCAAGAACACCCACTCACATATTCTTGACACATTATAGGTTACACATTTTTGTCACATTTTTGGCATCTTATAAGTTGTACATTTGTCATGAGTATCAAATAAAGGGGGAAGTGATATGTACAATCACAGTAAAAGAAGGGGGGAGTGAAAGGAGGAAATGAAATGTACAGTCCAACATTTGAAAGAGCAAAGAATAGGGAATGTATAGTACAAAGGCAAGTATACATGTATATATACTTATACTATACTGATGCATAGAGTTAGGGGGAGTCATATAATGACAATGATATAGACATTGTGTACATACTAAACACTTTAGTATTATGCACATATCAATTTTTGATACTAATGTCAAAGGGGGAGATTGAAGGTATTATATTTTACCATTAGTATACACAAGGAAAAACATTATCTACACCATCAGTTTACAGTACACCGACAAACAAGGCACAACACTACCCGACACCAAGGTTACTCGATACTACCAAGTTCAAAGCATCCCAACAAACACTATTCAGTGTTACCCGATGACAAAAGGGATAAAGGAACCCGATAAGTAACAACGGTGCAACCCGACGAAACAACAAAGAGAGGAACTTGACAGATGAAGGGAACCCGATGATCAATTCAACAAAGGAACGCCGATAGACTTTTAGTTCAACCCGACGACCAAGAACCAACAGTCACTTACATCTCACAAAAAGTGGATCTGACTTTCCATGTCAGATAAAACACTGAAGTTGTATATATAGATTCTTGATTTGTTTTAAATCCATTATGTGCGGAGGAAGCAATGTATTTATTATTGTTTTAATTAGTTTTACTAATTTAAAACATGCAAACTAAAGATCAAGGTCAAGTTTTAAACCTTGGATCTAAGAGTTAACTTTGTAATGCGTGATTCTAGAATAGGTCAAATACTTCTATAAATAGATGTTCAATCTATTGTGAACATTTTGTTATTTGATGATGATTGTATCCACTAAGAGCATATAAGGACCAGACAAGAGATTTCATACAAAGGATAGAAATGGATCAAATCAGTTTCAATAATAACAACACAGGCTACCAACAAGCAAAGAAAGGTATTAATCAGTCACTTAAGGTGATATTTTTATTATGAGAGCTTTAATGGATCTGTGATCAACAATTATAGATTGCATATAGTCAGGTCAAACATATGTACTCATTCTAACAAGTGTAGTACACTTAAGAAATCCTTTCAAGAAAGGTGGACCTAACAGTCCTATTGTAAATCTCTTAACCAAATGCACACTTAAATCAGTGTTGCTAAATCTCTTAATAGAGTATACCTTAACACGTCTCCAATTTAATAATCCTAACAGGGTAGATCATCAGATTTGATCAATCGTAAGCCTTTACGGGCTCCCTTCCATTCTGCAGATAGTGAATTTTTGTGGGTTCCATCCCCACTGCAGCTTTTACTTCTTAACAGGACTTTTTTGCGATATCATATCTTGTGTTATGTGTTTATTACTTTCATAAATGTTTCTATGAATGTTGAAAACAATTAAAGATTATGAATTAATACTACATGCATAAGAAAGAACAATAGTAATGGTCGGTAATACAGTAAAGAATGATTACTAATGATGAATGGTGAAAAGAGTTAAAAAATTTAGAGGTACTGATTCACCCCTCCCCTCTCAATACTACTTCCCATTAATCTCAAAAGACACCCTATATCAGTTCCAGACATGATAGCAAGTCCAAATCAGCATATTGATGCACTAGGACATATTGTATTTTTAACCAAGTCAAGATCTTAGTAACACCTGAGTTGCACAGGCTTAACCGAGTTAAGTCAGGCTATATGGTTTTGAGGATATTGAAGTTAGTGTTTGCCGAGCTTCATTCCGAGCTATGTCAGCTACCATGTATGGAGCATTTAATGAAAACTCAATAGTAAAATCTCTTATAAAAGATGAATTTTAAGTGTTATTATTTACAAAGCTTTCAGTTTGTAGGGTGATACAATGCCTCAATGCCTTAAGTGATTCCGAGTGAATTTATATTTGAAATTTTTTAGTTGTCAAGTTTTATTGAGCCTCCGAGAAAAATGACATCCACATCTAGCGGTAAGGTTAAGAAAGGATCTGAGATGTTGGTCAAGAGTGCAATCTATGATCATCCTAAGTTTAAGCTTCATCCAGCAGTTGCAGAGGAGATAGAATTTATGGGAGCTCATTCCCTAATTTCTCCAAGGGTATTATTGATTAATGACATCCAAGCCTTCTATCATTGCACAATTCAACAACTTGGAACATTGGAAATGAAGAGTGCTTATGATAAACTCTGTGATTCCATAAGTTTGAAACCGGAGCATAAACATCTAGAAGTCAAGGGTTTGACTCACATCATGTACATGCCATAGAATTTCTAGGTTAAGTGGATTAGGTTCATTCTAAGCCGTGTTCACAAGATGCAGCTATAGATGGAGCAAACTGTGAAGATCACAAAGACAATGATACACCGTGTTACAAGGTATCCTATGTTGGAAAATTCCAAAGCTACCAAAACCCTACCTCAGGATGCCCTAGTTGAGAAAACTCTTGCCGAGTGGGACAAAAGAGGAATGAGACTTAATTGAGTAACTGACATGAAATTGAAGTTTGGGATTCATGTGATTGCTCACAAAATCTATAGCTCTAGCAGACTTAACAGTGTACCATGTGAGGTTGTGGACTTGGCATACAAGGTGGTGAAGAACAACCTCTCATTTGACCTTGCCGAGTCACAACTCATCCAATTGAGCATGAACATGGAGAGCATCTGGGCATCAAAAACCAATCCATGTAAGTTTGGTTCACTTTTGGTTTGCATATTCTTTTACATTAAGAAGTTTTTCCCTTCCAAAGGAATAGTTGTTATGAAGAAGGACAGGCTAATTATATATCAGATAAATGAGTTTATAGTTGAGTTAGGAGACAAATTTGAGAGCATCATGGATAAATATTTTGGAGAATTCAGACAAAATATGTAGAATAGGTATAGAATTCCTAAAAAATTGGTTGAATACCATAAGGATGATGTTTTTTTCCTAGTTGACTATGATAAAGTATATATTCAGGCAGTCAGACCTAGTGTAGCATGGGTGAAACCTATTGCATATGAGGTTTGATGGCATGTAATTGATTGAATGTTTGATAATGTTAAGTTGAAGATAATGCAAAGCATTAAATCAGTTAATGGTTTGTATTGTCATTGATGTCAACTTTATATCATTTGTATGGTCATGTACATAATGCCTATCTAAGGAAAAAAACAATTGGTTTCCAGTGCCGTATGGGCACAGAAACTGAGAAAAAATTAAAAAAAAAACTCATTTTTCTATGGTTTTTATTGCGTTAAAAAAATGCTACTAGTGTTATTTCATTGGCGCCACTGGCGCTCCACCGCCACCGATTGCGCCTCTCGCTGGCTCTACGGGCTTCGCCGGCACCTCTGGCCCCCGCCACCAGCAGTGGCACCATCACCGCCACCCCACCGGCATAGCTCCTCCGGCGCCCCCGGCCCCGCTCTGTAGGCCCACTACCTCCCGACCCCCGCTAGCCCTACTCCGATCACCCGGAACCGCCGCCCAGCCCTGCCGCCATACGCGCTGCCCAGCGGGCTTTTAGCCCCACAGGCTTATGTTTCCTAGCAGTAGTCATATGTATGACTAGGAGCTATAGCTCAGCCCCCTGCGTGCACCATGCACCTAGGGGCTAGGGTTTTTCATCCCCAGGGGCTTAAAACAATTTTTTTTGGAGCCTTTTGACCCTCTGACAATGTGTTTTCTCTATCGGGAGAAAACGGAGGTCTTTTTTTGACTTCTTTATATCGTTGGAAATCTCTTTTCAAGCTCTTTCCTATGATGGAGGTTGGGGTTTTCAGTTCTGCTGTTTTGACAATGTTTTTTGCTGTCAAAGTTTAATGTTTGTAACTGCCTTCTAGGACCCATATCTTGCTCATCCGGACTCTATTTTTGGCAAACCAGATATCGTCGGAAAGCTGGTTCAATGAGTTTTTCAGTGGTCGGGGTCTTTTATCCAGATTCTACTCTAGGTTCTTTCTCCTCCAAGTTTTTCACTTTCACACTATGGAAGATTACCTGGGTTCTATAGGTCCTGGGATCTCTTCTTCTATTCTTCTGGCTCACTCTTCTTTCTAACCTTCTGAGCATTGTATGCTTCTCTTCTGTAGCATTCTCTTTTTTGTAAACGCACTAAGATAAAGTGCCTACTTCTGCATATCTGGGATCTTGAGCACCTTGTGTTTGTTTGTACTCGCACTCAGTTATAAAGTGCCATGGGGGGTTATGATGTTTTTCCTTTTGTGCTCATCCACCTTTGTCAAGTGAGTGTACCTTCCATGACATTAGCCCATGTTGTGTGTCCATGACACCGCCCTTTATCCTGTGCTTTTACTTCTATTGCACTATTGGTGTTCCTGATTCTTCTTCTTGTAGCTGTTTCTAGAATTGCATTTCAGTGTTCCTGTCACCCCTCTCCTTGTTCAGCATTATGGGGGGGTTAACCTATTGGTTCTATTGCTTCCTTGGTTCGGTTGAGTGATCTACATATTCAGTTCTTGTTCCTATGTACTAGGCAGATGCAGTGGCTAGGCACCTATGCATTTCAGTGAGATGGATCATCTACTATATAGACACTCGTTCATTCCTACTTTTGGAGGTCACCTCTTTAATTGATCAGCTCTTCAGACTTTGTCTTCTCTACCTGTTCATGCACTATTTTAGTGGGGGTTCCAGCAGTTACTTCTGACAGTGTTTGCATCTTCATGCTTCAGAGATGCTTTACATGCTCTTTCTTTTTCCTTTCTTTGGGACTTTCCCTAGATTTTGTTTCCTTCATCTAGTTCATCTCCTTTTGGGGTAGAGTTTTTCCCACTGGGTTTTCGCTATTTCCCCACTTTATAGAGATTTCTTGTACTTGGTACCTGATTAGGCCTTTGTTACCGGGACCCTTCTTTCCTGCTTTCTACAGTAGTCTCCTAGGTTTTGCTTCTCCCTAAGCTTATCTTAAAGGGGGTGTTAGATTAATAGTCTTTTGGGTTATTAATTAAATCATTTTGATCTAATTAATAACTCACCTATTCACTCTAGTTGCTTAAGCCAACCTTAGGGTTTCCCTTTTAGGGTTTTGTGATTCCTTTTTAAGGAATCACCTCTTTGTATTTCATAACACATTGTAGAAGATTGTAATACATTGTTCATAATAGCATATTGTTTTCATGTGCATATGATGCCTCTAGATTTTTGGCCTCCATAGATTTTTGTTGCTTTCTATTCTTTTCTTCTTCCATGTGACAGGGTTATGCATGTAGGTGTTCTTGGGAGATTAGGTTTCTACCTATTCTAACAATGCCAAAGACTTCAAAGAATCAATAGAACAAAGGTTATGCTTTCAAAAATGCATAAATGTCAAGTATTCACTAAGTGACAGATAACACCGATGGAGTGCACACCATCGGTAAAGGAAAAGAAGAAAAGTCACAATGATATCCGACGAGTAGAAGATAGTGTTTCCCAATAAAGAAAAACCACAGGATGCCCGACGAGCTAAAAATAGAGTTGCCCAATGAGTAAAAATCTAATGATGCCCGATGGACGGAGATCCCAAAGCTAACTGGAGTCATGCCAACGGAACTGTCAGTTGTCACCGAGAACTAACTGAAGAATTGACCGATGGAATAGACAGTTCAGAAAATGATAAAATATCTAGCTAGCAAGAGCTAAAGATAGACTTAACTGGTTGTTTTCTTTGTTTTATTCGACCAGAGTTAGGTAATTGATTTAAAGAAGATTTTTATAGTTGGCAAGAAGATAACTACAAGATAAATCAGGAGTTATGCTTTAAATCAAATTGGCTAGATTATTTTTCATGCCAAGAATCAAGAATTAAGAATCAAGAATCAAGAATCAAGAAACAGTGAATATCATGTCTATATAAGAGACAAGATTAATTCATTTTCGTAATAGATTCATGGAAAGGGGATTAAGGGGAGTGAATGAAAAGAGGATGCTGAAGAGAAACTGATGAAGAAGAACTTCATACAGTCCTGATCAATCAAGCTGAAGGAGAGCTAAAGAATTCTACAGACACCGACGAATAGTGAAGCATAGCATCATAGAGTAGAAAGTGTGGAGCACAAAGAATTGAATTGATACATTGATCAGAGAGGTAATGTAGTTAAATAGATCTGAAAATATGCAATTCTAAGTTGCATTAGAAATAGGTCAGTGTTTTAGTTTAACCATTGAAGCATCAAGTCTCTTAATAGAGAAGGACTTAACAATCTTCTATATATTGAGGTACATCCCAAGGAGTGCCAAAAAGGTTGATCCTTGAAAGTAGCATTGGACTTGCCTGATACCTATTGACAGTCTAAGAAGGAGGCTGATTCAAGGATGGTAGCAATAGATTCCTGATACTAAGTGACAACCTCTATGTATAAAATCCTCTAACAAGGTCACACTTAACAGTGTGTTTTTACCCTTTAACAGGGTTGGCTCCTTACAGGGCTCACTTCAGAAGAGTGAAAATTTGGGGTATCGATCCCAGTGGTTTTTCCTTTAACAGGGTTTCCACATTAAAAATTCATGTGTTATGTGTGTATGATTCATTTCTTTATTGTTTTGTATCTGACATAGTTAACACTGGGTTGATCGGTATACTCTGCTTATTTACTGAGTTTCAGTAAATAGTTATACAGCTTATCGATAATCAAGGAAAATAAGGACAGACAAAGAAAACTGACAGAGAAAGAAAACTGACAGAAAATTATTCATTTTAAGTATTTCATTGCATGCATCTTATAGGGACTTAATAATCTGAGGTTTATTTGATTGGTGGTTAATGTTTGAAGGATAAATTTTTGAGGCCATTGATTCACCCCCTCCCTCTCATTTATTACTAACAATTGGTATCAGAGCTTGTGTGCTTAGAAAGGAAGGTTTCAAGACCTAAGTCAAGATTACAAGATGAACAGATGAGATGTGCCCAAGTTGAACAAAGAAAACTTTTCTTCATGGAAAAGCAGGATAAGACTGCACTTATCAGGTATTGGTAATGATGTTACTCAATTCCTAGATACTAAATATGTGTTTCCTACAAGAGTATTGATAGTAGATCAATTGAGAGAGAAGCATGAACACAACTGCATGGTTATAGAGCTTTCTTCCTCACTCTCTGATGTTGAATTTGAAGATGTCAATGATTGAAAAACTACAAAGAAGATGTGGGACAAACTGCAGCTTATACATGGAGGTGATACAAATGTTCTGAGAGCCAGGGCATAAAACCTTAGAGGAAAATTTGATGATCTCAGAATGAAAGAAGGATAAAACATCACACAATACATCACAAGAATAAAAGAAGTAGTCAATGCTATACGAGGAGTTGGAGGTACACTTGAAGAGGAGACAGTGGTAAGTAAAATCTTAAGAACCTTAATTCCTGTATATGCTATTAGAGTTTCTGCCATTCAAGAAATGAGAGCAGTAGAAAGCAATACAGTTACTCTTAATAGTTTAATTGGTAGACTGATTTCATTTAAGATGAATAACTTTGATATTAGTGTCTTACCAAACTTAGAGTCTGCATTTAAGTCTTCTATGAGAACAAGCAAATTAAGTCATAGACACACATCTAGAAAAGATAGTGAAAGTGAAAGTGAAGAAGAAGATCTAGATGAAATAGAAGAACTTATGGAAAGAAGAATGCAGAGAGGCAAAGGTAAATACAAAGGCAAGTTACCACTTGTATGTTTTAATTTTAAAGAGATTGGACACTTTGCGACAAGATGTCCTAACAGAAGAAAAGATGATAGAAGTAATGACACATCTCTTAAGAAGAAATCTGGCAGAGGTGATAACAAAGATTACAGAGGTTACCGACAATCAGAAAGAAGAGATACCCGAGACTACAAGGACAAAGGAAAGAAGGCTAGTTACCTAGCTGCTTGCAAAGATGAAGATACTGACACCAAACCTGATGAAGACATCGATATGGTATTTGTAGCTGTGAAGGATGATTCAAATGAAGATAAAAGGTATGTAGAAATTGCACTCATATCTAAGGTTAGCAAGAATGACATCTAGATTATAGATAGTGGCTGCACTCACCACATGACTAGTGAAAAAGAAAAGTTTAACACTTTTGAGTATTATAATGGTGGTATAGTAAGAATGGGTAATCATACACCTTGTCCAGTTGAAGGTAAACGAACAATAATGTTGAATAACCTGATTAAATGTGAAAATGCTTATTGGGTAAAAGGATTGAATTATAATTTGTTGAGTGTTTCTCAGCTGAATAATTCAGGACACAGAGTAGCATTTGAGAATAAGAAGGCAAAGATATTCAATGAATCAAAAAAATTGATTGGTACCGGTGAACAGGATAAAGGTAACTTATTCTATCTGACTGATTCTAATACCACTTGCATAATGACTATAAATGAGGACATATGGTTGTGGCACAAAAGATTATGTCATGTAAATTTTGACAACATGATGAAAATAAGCAGAAGGAGAAATGTAAGAGGCTTACCGACGATGACAAAGCCATAAAACATCATGTGCAAGAATTGTCAAAAAGGTAAAAGGACTAAGTCTAGTTTCAAAAGTAAAACCCATACATCTGATGACATTCTAGAATTAATCCATAATGATTTATGTGGACCAATGAGGACAAAGAGTTATTATGGAGATAGATATTTTATTCTCTTTGTTGATGATTACTCTAGAATGATGACAATCATATTGTTGGAAATATAGATGGAGTAACTGAGAGGGGAGGGGTGAATCAGTTACCACAAAAATAAATCCACAAGTCCCTTAAATGTCTTCAATATATATTGTTGTTACTCGGTAAATTAACTTATCATC
>MU227179.1:865375-887352 GCA_018584345.1 Thuja plicata
AGCAAAGAGCTGCAAGAATCAAATCTAAGCTAAAACAGAGCTTACCAGAGTTCAGACATTTATCGGTTATCAAACAAAAGGATTGGTAGTTTGATGAATCTCAACTATTGTATTTCATATTGTATTATAAATAGTATAGTATGATAATACAGTATGTTGCCATCAATGCTAAAGGGAGAGATTGATAACATGTAATTGATTGAATTTTTGATAATGTTAAGTTGAAGATAATGCAAAGCATTAAATTAGTTAATGGTTTGTATTGTCATTGATGTCAACTTGATATCATCTATACATTCACGTACATAATGCCAAAGACTTTAGAGAATCAATACAACAAAGGTTATGCTTTCAACAATGCATAAATGTCAAGTATTCACTAAGTGACAGATAACACCGATGGAGTGCACACCATCGGTAAAGGAAAAGAAGAAAAGTCACAGTGATACCCGACAAGCAGAAGACAGTGTTGCCCGACGAAGCAAAACCATAAGATGCCTGACGAGCTGAAAATAGAGTTGCCCGACGAGTAAAAATCTAACGATGCCCAATGGACGGAGATCCTGAAGCTAATTGGAGTCATGCTGAAGGAACTGCCAGTTGTCACCAAAAACTAACTGAAGAATTGACCGACAGAACAGAAAGTTCATAAAATGACAAAATATCTAGCTGGCAAGGGCTGAAGATAGACTTAACTAGTTGTTTTCTTTTTTTTATTCGACTAGAGTTAAGTAATTAATTTAAAGAAGATTTTTATAGTTGGCAAGAAGATAACTATGAGATAAATCAGGAGTTATGCTTTAAATCAAAATGGTTGGATTATTTTTCACGCCAAGAATCAAGAATCAAGAAACAGTGAATATCATGTCTATATAAGAGACAAGCTTAATTCATTTTTCGTAACACATTCACGGAAAGAGGATTAAGGGGATTGAATGAAAAGAGGATGCTGAAGAGAAATTAATGAAGAAGAACTTCATATAGTCCTGATCAATCAAGCTAAAGGAGAGCTAAATAATTTTGCAGACACTGACAAACAGTGAAGCACAACATCACAGAGAAAAAAGTGTGAAGCACAAAGAATTGAATTGATACATTGATCAAACAGGTAATATACTTAAATAGATCTAAAAATCTACAATTCAAAGTTGCATTAGAAACAGATCATAGTGTTTCAGTTTAACCATTGAAGCATCAAGTCTCTTAACAGAGCAGGACTTAACAGTCTTCTGTATATTGAGGTACATCCCAAGGAGTGTCAAAAAGGTTGATTCATGAAAGTAGCATTGGACTTGTGCAATACCTATTGATAGTCTAAGAAGGAGGATGATTCAAGGATGGTAGCAATAGATGCTCGATACTAAGTGACAACCTCTATGTATAAAATCCTCTAACTAGATCACACTTAACAGTGTGTTTGTAACCTTTAACAGGGTTGGCTCCTAATAGGGCTCACTTCAGAAGAGTGAAAATTTGGGGTACCGATCCCAGTGGTTTTTCCCTTCACAGGTTTTCCATGTTAATAATTCATGTGTTATGTGTCTATGATTCATTTCTTTATTGGTTTGTATCTGACATAGTTAACACTGGGTTGATCGGTATACTTTGCTTATTTACTGAGTTTTGGTAAATAGTTATACTGCTTATTGGTAATCAAGGAGAATAAGGACAGACAAGGAAAACTAACAGACAGTTATACATTATAAGTATTTCATGGCATGCATCTTGTAGGGACTTAATAATCTGAGGTTTATTTGATTGGTGGTTAATATTTAAAGGATACATTTTTGAGGCCACTGATTCACNCCCCCCCCCCCCCCCCCCCTCTCAGTTATAACTAACAGAGGTTAACATAGATGATACTAAGAACATAATTGAATCTCTTGTGAATGAGGCTGTTGACCCCAAACCACCTTACTTTGGTACATATGAAGAAGCCAAAAGAAGAATTTCAATAGAGATTGAGATTCCTAAAATACTTAAAAGAGTAAAGAAAAGGATGGAACAGTTTGGAAATAAGTATGGAAAGACTTCTCCTTCTATCTCAGTAAGCTAAGGAGATGAAATTAAGATAGAAGATGATATATATGAAAAAGAAGAGGAAGAGGTAGAAGTAGAGCCTCCTAAGAAAACAAAGAGGTTAATTCTCAATAAAACACCTAAGGCCTCTACCCCTATCCTCACTACCAGCAAACCAAGGAGATGAAGAAATAAACTCATATTACCTAAGGAAGATGAAGAAGAGGAAATAAAATTCAAGAAGCCCCCACCTACCTTTGAGAACAAAATTGAATCCTTAAGAGAATGCAGTGGTATGAGTTCTCTGAAATATCTCAATTATGCTTCTAGAACGAAGGATGAACATAAGAAAATTAAGAAAGCAGATGTGTAGAAGATGACTAGATGGAAGTATGATCAATACGAACTAAAGAGTCATATGCTTGAAGAGCTATTGAAGGCAATATCTATTCCCTAGATAAATGTTGTTCAAACATAAAAAGACATCAGAGAATAGACATTGAGGCAAATCATGCCTACTATGAAAAACAAAGAGGTGAAAGAGGCAATGACTAGGTATGAAAGAAATCACACTCCAAGGTTCAGGACCTTTGAGGTATTGAATAATAAGATAGAGGACGTGGTGCATGAAGCTACAAGCATATGGAAGATAGTCTTAGAAATCAGAGAAGAAGACAAGACTAAAGTACCGAGTTTAGAACACAAGGAAATGACTAATGATGCAGAATTACCTGATGTAGAGTCCATTGGAGCATCCAATGCAGAGCATATAGCATTAGGGGTAATATAATCTCTACCAAAATCACTAGTTCATGTCAACCTATCTTCGAGAAAAGATAAGTCTACTAAATCAACATTAGGACTAGTAGGAACCGAGCACCAGGCTCTACCTACTACAAGGCCAAGCCTGACGGAGTCAGTGAAGGTAACTATGGAAATTCCTTCACTAAGTACAGATGCTACATTTTATTTAGACCCTACAGTTGGTGCTACAAATGTCAATGACCTATTCCAACTGAATACTGATGAGAAAACATAGGAAGGAAAGAAGTAGATGATAGTGGAAAAGGTAAGGAAATTGTTTCTTCACCCAATCCTAAGGAAAGTGGAAAAGGAAAGGAAACAATCACTGATGATATAGATCTTGAGAAAGACATTGTGATTCTGAATTGGGATCTATCCAATCTATCAGTAGAACAAATGAACACACTAGGGGAGATATGGAAGAAAGGGGTGACACAACAGAAGCTCCGAGCAGAGAAGAAGAGGAAAATAGTGCTGGAAGACATCAAAGGTATATCCCTAGGTGCACTAGAAGTAGAAGTAAATAAGAGTGATTCAATTATGGACCAACTTGTAGACATAGTCCACAAGTTTAATAAAGATTTAAATGGTCAAGAAAAACTACTACAGAAGGTAGAAATAAAGTTTGAGAACAAAGTCCTAGAGAATGTTGCAAGAAAGATTGCAATTGACCAAGTCAAGCTGAATTCTCCCATTAGCTCTCTAGAGACTACAGTAAATAATATTGCTTCATTACTTATAAAGTTAAGTGATACTTCAAATTTCACAATGGAAATCAAGACAAAGCTGACAAAGGTTGATACAGATCTGAAGGAAAAAGCAAATCTATTGGCACTTAACCCGAGTTCATGCTCAGTACATTTTGTGAAAATTAAGTATCTAACAGACATGTAGGCTAAATTACTAAGGGAAGAAGCAAGGACAAGAGAATCTCTCACATCCATGCAGATCCAACTCCTTCCACACATGGATGTAAAGAAGAAGCATATAGTTCATGCTAAGACTCTCATTCATGACAACAATTTTTCAGTTGCAGAAACTATGATAGAGCTATCAGCAGAGTTACAGATAGAGTTACACACCCTGAAGGTGTTGCATGATAATTGGGACAATACTTTCTCTCATATTTTAAAGGTACACAATGATTTCCTATCCTATTTTGGTATTACCATATAGATATATTTTGGCATTTGTGTCAAAAACAAAGGGGAAATATAATATAGGAAAGATTTATATAGGAAATACATGTACAGAAGAGTAGAAGAGCAGTGATATATATATAATTGTTACAAAAATCATTTTGAAATTTAAAAAAAAAAAAAAAAGAGTATCAGTTGTTACCGAGTCACAAAGATAGTGTCAAAACCCGAGCATATGGTAAGGGGGAGTTTTGACTCTGAGGATTTTTTGAACATGATAAGTGTTTTTGGTCACTAATGCCAAAGGGGGAGATTGATGACCTTATGGAAAGACATATTGTCAATTAGTGCCAAAACACTTAGTCATCACAGTGTTGACAGAGCCAGCAGTGTAACCCGAGGAGTTACTATGTAACCTGAGCAATGACAGTGTCGACCGAGTAGATAGTGGTAATCAGTATTAACCGAGTGATCAGAGTAGCCCAAGTGATATAGTGTAGTATGTTTCCCGAGTGAAAACATAATGCACGAGTGCTAGTGTATTGCCAGAATGGATTATTGGACCCGAGTGACAGTTTTGGGCCGACTTAACTTATATTGTTAATGTTAATTTATCTGATGGAATTCGACTTACAGTTGCATTTGGTTTGGATATGGTATAAGTATAAAGTATTTTGTTTATCCAAAGAGTGAGTAAGTAATGTGAATAGTTGTGTAAGAGCATGTATGTGAATATGAAGAAGAAGTTTGTTTAAGAGGCTACAGCGGTATAAGGAACAAAAGAGACTAATTCATCACAGACAGGTGATTAGTTTATCATTGGATCTTATTCAGAAAATAAGAGTTGCATTGAAGATCATCTACTAGTTCATCCTAACAGGTGCATCAACAAAATACTCTATCAAGGTGGACCTAACAGTCCTTTATAAATCTCCTAATAGAGTTGCATTACTTGATTGTATTGTATTAAATCCTTTAACAAGGTGGACCTAACAGTCCTTATTGCTCCTAACAGAGCAAGCCATCAGAAGTGGTCAATTGTAAGCTTTAACAAGATAAATTTATACTGCAGTAATAAATCTTGTGGGAACCATCCCCACCACAGGTTTACTTTCTATTTGGAAGGTTTCTGGGTAACCAAATATTGCGTCAACTATTGTGGATGTTTTATTGCTCTTCATTTCATACAAGCAATCAGATTAGATAATATAATATTGGATTAAACGGATTAAGTTTTATTGGTTCCTGATTCACCTCCCCCCCCCCTCTCAGTCACATTGAGTCAACATATTTCCAATAATTACCATATTGTAATTCTTTGTATTATGACATGTTGTGTTTCCATCAATGCCAAAGAAGGAGATTGTTGATGACAATTATTCAATTGTGTATTATCATTGATGTTTACACAAGTAGAGTGATGTTTACACAAATGTATAATCCTATCTAAGCATAAATAGTTCATGCCAAGCACTATTGGGAATTGAAGTGGACCAAAGCAATTTTCAATTCTAACTGAGTTCAATCAGGCATTACATTGTTGGTCAGGCGTTGAAGGATTTCAGTGTTGACCGAGTAAAACTGTTAGTGTCAGCCGACTAACAGTAGTTTATATTTTATGTATAATTGGATGTATCCAGCTGACATACATGAGTTCTATTATTTATTTGGAAGGATATTAAGGCTGAATTGACAAGGCTTATCATATATATATAAGGTCAAGTTTGGATTGAATAGTGTGGATGTGTGTTTATGATATGAAGAGTGAAGGTGAAATCAGATGGGATTCTGATTAAGGACAGAACATAGAGGACTACAACAGAATATCCAATCAGTGAGGATCAAGTATTTAATCCAGAACAAAGATCTGAATTAGAAATGATAGTTTCTTATCAAAATAGGTCAATCCATTGTTACTTTCTAACAATTGTAGCAGTGATCAAAATCTGTTAATAGAGTATACTTAACAGTCTTTTAAAAATCCTCTCACAAGGTGACATTTCTATATTTAAGTGTTTAAAGACCTTTGACAAGGCCACTCCTTACAGGGTGATTAAATCCTCTAACAGGGTCACACCTAATAGTGTGTTATTGTAACCTTTAATAGGGTTGGCTCCTAACAGGGCTCACTTTAGAAGAGTGAAAAATAGTGACTAGTCACAATTGGTGGCTTTTCCCATATTGGGTTTCCATGTTAAATCTTGGTGTTATCTATGTACATTTTATTTTATTTATGGTATATGTTTCTGCAATTAATTACTAAAGATAATCACAGTTAATATCTTAAGATTTGCTATGTTAACCGAGTGATAATAGAATATCTGTGTTAACCGAGCAATAGTGACTGATTTGTTTAAGACATCTAAGGGACTTGGATTTGTTTTTGTGGTAACTAATTCACCCCTCCCCTCTTAGTTACTCAACTCATTTCCAACAATATATATGTATATATATAAGTATAATTGTATCTGTATATATATATATATATACAAATTTATATATACATATATATAAGTACATATATAAAGATATGTGTGTGTGTGTATGTATATATACATATATATATATATATATATATATATATATATATATATATATATATATACATATACATATATATATATATATGGATATATATATTTATATATACATATATTGTGCGAGTTTTTAGATATACACAAAATACCTGTGTCTAAATCTACAATTATTTTGAAATATCTTACTTTTGTCCTTATGAGATTAAATGAGGCTTATATATCTGTATGAGTTTTTCAATAATAGTGCAGAGAATAGATATATAATGCCAGGCGATGAAAGCAGAATATGGCAGGTAAGAATGTAGAAACAAAAGAATAAATGGTAAAGTAGTTATGTATGAATAGGCTTGTGAAATAAATTCTTCCACTGAAATGTATTTCAGAATACCTAGCTTGAAAAGGGGAATATATTATCCAGAAATGATTTATTATCAAGCACTAGTTGTAAATTACTTTAAGAAAAACTATAAATAGGCAAGGAATATGGCGGTAATTAGCAGGGATTCATTTAGGACAAGTGGACGATGGTCTATGAATATATTCATGAGTAAGTGCCTAATAGATGCTTTAATATAGAAAGAATAGGACATTTGTTAGTATCAAGGCTAGCAACTGGTACTTAAATTAACTAGCCCAATTATTTTGTGTTAGAAATAAGTGCATTTGAAGATCTCTTATCTTGAAGTCAACAAAGAGAGGTCTGTGTTGGCTTCCAAATAGGAATCCTCAAAGCTGAATTATATGGTTTTATATTTCACTATGTGGATTTTTCCGTTCTTAAAAAGGGCTCTCCTTTAACGATTTTAAATACTAAGATAGGTAGATATATGCAGTTGCAGATACTTTTTCATTTCTGTAGGTTATCTGTAAATTCAATATGGCATGACACATTTTTAAGTCTCTATATATAATTCTGAATTATAGATTAACGGCTAGCAGATATATATACATATATATATATATATATATACATATATATGTGTATATATATATGTATGTATATATATATATGTATGTATATATATATATATATATATATATATATATATGTATATGTATATGTATATGTATATGTATATGTANATATATATATATATATATATATATATATATATATATATATGTATATGTATATGTATATGTATATGTATATGTATATGTATATATATATATATATGTGTGTGTGTGTGTGTGTGTGTGTGTACTAGCAATGGAAGGCGGACAAATAAACACAGTAATGTAGTATTTTATGATGGCAGGGTGGACTAGCATTAGAGTTTCATTGATATGATTTTAATGGGATTTGTTATGAAGCGTAAACCTAGAAACAGTCACATTCTGGTATCTGTAAATATATATAAATATATACACATATCTAGAGATAGATATATGTATAAGCTTGGTATCACTTCAGATTATTGTTATCACATCTCTGTTGGGGGGATATGACTGTGCTCAAAACTGAAACTAATCTTGTTGTTATCAGGGTAGGTTTGTAGTTAACCCTAAATTTTATCTTTGTTTTAAATTATCTACCACATTAGTTCTACTTATGTAAATAATAAGAACAGATCCTTATATGGCTAGAAAAATGAGGTTATTTACATGTATGATTTGAGAGATAAGGTAGATGGGCCTTCCTTGTTTAACTGTAAAAAAATAGAGTTTTTTTCTCTTCGTCTTGAACTGTAGGTGGCTCTAGTTTCCTCAGCAACAGTTCAAATAGATAGACAAGAAGCGGCTATAAGGTGAGTATGAAGGTCTATACATAGTCATTAAAGGAATGAGGTATAATTGGTTACTTTTCTCAAGAATGATAATAATACTAATACTATTTAGTAGGTATATAAACTCAGATACTAACACATTAATCAGGATCGATTCCTATCTTTTTCAGAGATATTGGCAAAAAGGACTAATGTATATTATATGTCAAGCAACTATGTGTAGCATAATGTGTCCATAGGTACAGACAAATTTTGGACGGGTTAGAAAAGAACTCAGAGAGCAAAATTCTGACGATTCACTGGTGTAAGAGGAGTGAAGGCAAGACATCAACTATGCTAAAATTGTAATATCGAGGGCCAAAAAATTTCAAGATATAGATTTCAATGACAATGCTGGTTCGATATCATTTGCAAATGAGGGAATGCCCTTATAATTTAGTGTAATTAAATGCAATTGAATAATCTGGACTAAGGTCTTGGGCTAGACTAGAGGTTTTCTTCTCCATTCTTTCCTACCAGTGCCCATAGTGAATGGAGAATTCTGTAATTGATAAACTTTATTAATAAAATTTTGGCTATAGCCTTTTACTGATAAAAAAAAATTAATAAAATAGACCAATCACATAAATTTCAATGACGCTAAACACTAAAGAGATAACGGTTAGCTTCCCTTTTCCTTATAAAATATCATTTTAATTCTTTTGTCGATATGGAATAATAATAGATATTATATAATTAATTATGGTGTTGTATTATCTAGAATACGTTTGAATGACGAGAATATTAGTGATAAGAAAATGATTGGTATATGTGAAATTTATTATTTTTATTAAAATTAGTAATTGAAGAACTGGGTGAACAAGGAGTGATTGGTAATTGGAATAGGGTGATAACTAGTGATCTTCCCCTACTTTATAAAAATTAACTTCAATAATTAGGAGATATTTTCCATAGCAAGTCAAATTAGGATATTTATATTATGATTCAACTATGTAGTTTTTTAGTTAAACTCATTGACCATGTTTCATGAGTAGTGGTTCACAAGAACCCACATCCCATGAGAATGAATGGAACTCTTAGCGCTCATTGCATCTAGGTGATTAGGTCAATAGGTCATTAGTTTGAGTGAATATATCATTAGTTGTTGAAGTTGAATGGTTCAGAATAAGTCCCCAAATGATCAAGTTTTTCTAGGTTCAAGACCCAAATATCATAAGGGGTAAGCCCTAGACCATACCTAGATGACTTTTATAGAATAAGTACCCCTCAATCCTTAGCTCTCAACCAAAGAGATTTAAGACTTTATGAGATAAGCTTTTGATTAGAACCAGAAGCCTATAATAGAGTAGATAAGGTCACAAGGTCAAATCCCACAAGGTGTAGGTATGTATGTCGCGTTTGTAGCACAATTAGCTACCTCCCAAAAGTATGGGGTAGTCCCATATTACTATGAGCATATATAGACCCAAAAACACATAAATAGTATTTTAAACTATAAAAACTTCTTCCATTTCCTTTCCTCAATCTTTGATTCTGAGTCAAAAATGATTTCAAACTTTAAAATATGAGCCTTAGATTGTATCCAAGTGAATTTAATAGAAAGTACACCCTTCATTCCCTAAATTTGAGCCAAAAATATTTGGCCTTATCTATTTGGCATGGAAATTTAGTTTATCAATTGCTTACGAAATACTTATGAGTGAATCGCTATTCCCATATTGTCGATCGTTTGATGTAGCGGGCATAGAATGGAAGGCTTTATGATAAAATAAGATTTACACCAAAATGAGAAAAATGGCAGGGCACTAGAGAGTACTTCTCTTTGTCCTTGTTCCTTCTGCAAATGGCCACACTCTAATTGTAGACCTTATGGCAAGACATATTGTCAATTAGTGTCAAAAAACTTAGTCAACCATTGTCGATCGAGCCAACAAGCATTATGCATAGTCTCGAGTGATCATCATTGCCTGAGTGATCATCATTTCTCGAGTGATCAGCATCACCTGAGTGATCAGTTTGACCTGAGTGATTTATAGTATCACCCGAGTGACACTTTATCACCCGAGTAGACTTCTGGACCCGAGTGACAGCTTGAAGCTGACTTTACATATATTGTTAAATTTGATTTTGTTAATTGCAAGCTGACTTATAGAGTTATTTTTTGGATAAAGATATATATGTAAGATAGTTTATTTTATCCAATATGTAGAATATATATGTGAAAAAAAATAAGTAAGAATGTATGCATAAGTGTAAAGGCATGCGAATGTCAGTTTGATTAAGAGTAGAAGTATTTAGGACATCAGAGTCTCATCTATCACATTCAGGTGATCAGTTATATTCAAAAGGATCTTATTTAGCAATCATAGCTGCACAGAGTAGATCATCAACTAGTTCATTCTCACAGGTGGATAAGAAAAATACTTTAACAAGGTGGACTTAACAGTCCTTTCTCTAAATCTCTTAACAGATTTTCATTACTTATTGTATTGTACAAAATCCTTTAACAAGGTGGACCTAATATTCCTTTCTATGCTCCTTAAAGGGGAGACCATCAGAAGTGCTCATTGTAAGCTCTAACAAGATAAATTTATACTGCAGTACTAAATCTTGTGGGTATCATCCTCACCCCAGTTTTACTTTCTTTTGGAAGGTTTTTGGGTAACCAAAAGTTGTGTTATGTGTTGTGTATGAATCTTTACTTTCAAGTTCTATGCATGCAAACAAATAAGTTAATCCAAGTGTGGATTAAAATGATTAAGTTTTATTGGTTCTTGATTACACCCCCCCCCCCTCTCAGTCACTGGGCACATCATATATTTCCAACAATTGGTATTAGAGCATTGGTTCTCTTATCAGAAGTTTAACAACTTGAGAAAAGATCAGAGGCTATGGAAACATATAGACTAGAGAAAGCCATTGAGAATGAAAAGATATATCTTAAAGTGGTCATGGATCAAATCATGAAACTTCAGGAGAAGCTCTCTCTTTCCCTGAAAAGAAGAAAAGAATTAGCAGTACAGATGAATGACAAGAACTATATAGAAGAAATAATTAAAGACTTTTGCAAGGACAGAAGTTCTAAAGAATCTAATGCATCCATTGATGACTTACTTACAAAGAATCTCACTTTACATGAATAAGTTAGAAAGTTAAAGAGAGAACATGAAATTCACTCAATCAGAATATGCGAAGTCATGGAACTAAAGAACAAAGTAGAATATGACAAGAATATAGCATAAGAATATAAAAGACTGTTGAGTACAAGATTAGAAGAAAAAGAAAATGAAATCCAACACTTGTCACTCTAGCAAGTTGATTTGGTAAGTAAACTCAACAATGCTACACAGGAAGTTGTCAATCTAAGAACAGAAAATGAAATACTACAGAATGATCTCAATATTGAAAAGAAAACAAATGAAAGTATGATAAATTAACAAACTAGCATGGATCAGGAAATAGAATTTAGGAATCATGGAAAGACTGGATTAGGTTATACTGAACAAGGTGAATCCTCAGAGCAAGGAGCTCAAAGGAACAACAAACCTTCATGCAATCATTGTGGTAAGTTAGGGAACACATCAAATAAATGTTGGAGCAATGGAAAGTCAAAATTTAATGGAAAATACTTCAGTTGTAAGAAACATAGACATAGAGCAAGTGAATGCAAAGAGAAACCTAATTTTGAAGGAAAATGCTACAAGTGCAACAAACAAGGTCATAGATCTTCCGAGTGCACAACTAAGAATTGGAATCCTGTTGAACAATTAGCCAAGGAAATTCTTGGTTGGGATTACAACACATGGTACAAATGTTGTCATTGTGGTGAATATGGACACATTGGTGCAAATTGTATGAAGAATCACTTCAAAAAAAGGGATCCTACTAAGAGATGTTATGTATCCAAGCAACTCGATCATCTAAGCAAGAACAATATGAACAAAGAAAATTTTGATACTGGTTTTGAGAATGGTAAATCCAAAATCTCCGAACTCAGAACTCAGATGAGCAAGAAATGGGTAAGCAAATCCTTAGATAATTCAGATCAAAGCAATGAAGGATCTAATGACACTAATGTAGCACTAGTCTTGCTTCTCCCTAGCTTCCTCTAGGGTCTCCTAGGCCAATCTCTTGACCTACTAGGGTTCTTTCACTAACCCTAGGCTCCTTAGGTTTCTTCTCACAATAACCTAACACTTTCAACTAGTGAACACCAACAAGGTAGAATCCAAACTCTTCATGCTCTCTCCTTGACCCAAATTGGTCACTCTTGCTCCATTTGTGCAATTTGATCCAAATGGCCCCAAACATTCCCAAATGGAAAGGTAGTCTCCAATATTTTTAAATGGACCAATTTCAATTTCCACAACCTTCTTTGGAAGTGAAACCCTAAACGAGTTCCAAATTCCAAGTCACATTCACCCAAAAGAGGGCTACTAGTGTTAGGCCTAATTAGGCTCCTTTTCTGCAATAACTCTTAAAACCTCCAAAAAATTATGAAAATAAAATCCATATCCTAATACCCTTTATTAAGAGCCTAAGGATTTTCTAGGTCTTGGCTCTCATAGGTGTTCGTACAGTACCTCCTACATTCATGCCTAAAATTCAGGGTTTTAGGTCTTTGCCACTGTCTGCACAAGAAATGAATCTTATTGGTTAGTAAAAAAACTTACCCAAACTTATCCTCTAATTTGGGGTTCCTTCACTAACTCTCCTACCTTTCCACATTCATTTATTGAAGCTATGAATTCTTTCAATCCCTCTAACAAGCTCTGCAATTATTGGTGATCCCTAGCCATGCCACTCTGGCTCGCCTAGGGAATCACTTTAAAAATGGCTTCCATAACTTCCTAGGCCCCTCCTTCACTATACAAAATGTACATGGAGTCACCTTCCATAATCCAAGAGCCCGTTCAAGTGCCACAGTGGAAAATGGATCTATGACTCCATTGGTTCACAGTGCTCAATTCAGGACATCGACAGTCCAGAAAACAAAAGAATTTAAACAAGAAACTAAAAATATTGAATCCAAAAAAATAATACAAAAATAAATCTTATATCAACCTACATTACTCAAACCGATGCTTATAGAAGTTACTTCAATCCATTAAACAATCTGATCTTCACAAAACACAAAAACTGTAACTGTATATCAAATTCACAGTCTGTACACAATGTGACTTCAAAATGCCAACCCTACAAAAATCTCAAGGATAGTATTATACAGTTGACCAAGGCACTAACAAACTGATTTTAGATAGTTAAGGAACTAATTCCTTTGAATTTGCATTCTTGTCATAAATGTTGTCAATGACGACATTGACAACTTTTGTAACTTTTTGGATATGCTATCCAAACTTGGTCTAACCTTGTCCAAACTTGTCACCACTAATACCAAAAACACCCTATTGGACCTAAATGGACATAAAATTCTCTAAGGACCTAACAAGACATCCTCCTAATTAGCACTATATATACTAGGACTCTTAGTCCCTTTATTCACCTAGTGGTCTAGATAGAACCACTACAATCCAATAACATAGAAGAAGCCCTAGGTTACATTGTATCATCTAGCCTACCTAGGTGCTCCTGCACCATACTCCCCCAAAAAGGAACATCTATGTCACTCTTGTGGACAAGAGATCTTCTGAGATGTCCACCTTCTTGAAGTCTACCTATGCAATCTAGAAGGCCTCTAACTTTGGTCTATCTTTCCACTGAATTAAATGTTCCACGTAGAATTTGTCTAGTAGTCTTTTTAACTCAGGAGTCCAGAACATTGTCAGCTACCATCTAAAACTTTTGAGGTAAGACAAAAACCTCCACATCATCCTTGACCCCTTGACTATTTGGATTGATCTCATCCACCTACCCTCTAAACTGGATTAATTCTTGAACATTAAACACTAGAGATATGCTCAAGTTTGATGGTAAGTCCACTTTATAGGCATTAGCTCCATATTTGGCCAAGATTTTGCAAGGTCTCACCCTTTTCATTTGAAGCTAGGTAGGGACACCCTTCTATAGCCTTGATTTGTTCAAGTGAACCATGACATAGTCACCCACTTCAAACTTAACATCCTTCCTCTTCTCATCTTCTTTGGCTTTCAAATTACGTTGACTACCTTGGACCTTCTTCTTGACTTGGTCTTGGATCTCTTTCATGGTATGGTTGAAGTCCTGTGCATGGCCACTTTTGTACTCCATTCCACCAAGATCCCTGAGCTCACAAACACCCCTTGGGTGCATCCCATAAACCACTTCAAATGGACTCTTTCCTGTCATCATATTCTTACTGTCATTGTAAGCATATTCTACTTGGGGAATGACCACATCCCAAGTCTTCCCATACTCCTTAGTTAAGCACCTCAATAGGTTACCCAACACCCTGTTTACCACCCCAGTTTGGTCATCAGTCTAAGGGTGGTAAGTTCAACCAAAAGATAGGATAGTGCCCAATCTTGTCCATAAAGTCCTCCAAAAATGACTCATAAATTTCACATCCCTATCAGAGACTATACTCAAAGGAAGACCATGAATCCTCACAATCTCCTTAAAAAACAAATAGGCAATGTGGCTAGCATCATTGGTAGTTTTACATGGGATGAAATGCCCCATTTTACTAAATCTATCAATAACTACATAAATGTTATCATACCCCTATTTAGTTCTGGGTAAGCCCACAATAAAATCCATACTCACACACTCCCATGGCCTGTTAGGAATTGGTAGAGGTTGATACAACCCTACATTACTCATTCCTCCTTTTGCCTTCATGAAAACAACACACTGCTCCGCATACTTGGTGACATCTTTCACCAACTTTGGCCGATGGTAGAACCTTTGGACTAGTTCCAAGGTTTTGTCCTTACCAAAATGACCACTTAGAGAACCATTATGTTTCTCTTGTATGAGGTTCTTCCTCATTGACCCTTTAGGTATGCACAACTGATTGCCCTTGAACAACAATCCATTTTGTAAAGTAAAATTAGAGAACTTGCTATGAAAATGATTTTCAAAATCAACACACGCACCTTATAGGCCTTACCAAAATCCTCATCTACTTTGTAGAGATCTCTGAAACTATCAATCCCAGTACTATTCAATTAGACTTCTTGCACTATCAACAATATCCTGCTTAAGGCATCTGCAACCTTATTAAATTGACCCTTCTTGTGCTTTATAGTAAAAGTGAATGCCTGCAAGTACTCCATCCACTTCAAATGCCTATTGCTTAGCTTCTCTTGTGTGTTAATGTAACTAAGAGCCTGATTGTCAGTAAATACCACAAACTCTTTAGGGAATAGATAATGCCTCCATTTCCTCAAAGATTGAACTAGAGCATATAGTTCCAAATCATAAGAAGAGTATTTATTCTTAGCCTCATTCAGTTTCTCACTAAAGAAGGCAATAGGCCTAACTTCTTGACTCAATACCCCTCCTACTGCCATTCCACTAGCATCACATTCAATAGTAAAAAAATTCTCAAAGCTTGGCAACTGTAGGATTGGTTGAGTAGCCACTTGTTTCTTCAACAACTCAAAGGCTTTCTCTACTTCTACTGTCCATCTAAACTTATTTTTGACCCCACCCTTTATAGTATCCATCAATGGTGCACATATCCCATTGAAATTCCTAATAAACTTCCTATAAAATTGGGCAAGGCCATGAAAAATCCTTATCTCAGTGGTTGTAGTAGGTGGAGGCCAGTTTAGGATAGCAACAACTTTGTCTTTGTCCATCTTCAAAGACCCCCTAGACACTACAAAGCCCAAGTAGAATAGTTCTTGTTTGAAAAAATCACACTTCTCAAGGTTAATAGCCAATTTATCCTCATGCAACCTTTTCAATACTGCCTCTACATGTCTGATATGCTCCTCTCTTGTCTTGCTAAATATCAGTATATCATCAGGATATACCACCACAAACTTCCCTGTGAAGTCCTTGAGCACCTCATTCATGAGCCTCATGAATGTGCTCAGAGCATTAGAGAGGCCAAATGGCATAACAAGCCATTCACATAACTCATATGTGGTCTTGAATGTCATTTTCCATTCATCACCTTCCTTCACTTTAATTTGGTGATAACCACTCTTCAAGTCCAACTTTGTAAAGTACATTTCCCCTCCTGGGAAATCCATAAGATCCTCTATCCTAGGTATAGGGAACCTATACCTTATTGTGATTTTGTTTATTTCCCTTGAATTTGTGCAAAGCCTCCATTTTCCTCCCTTCTTGGATGCCAAAACAACCGGGACTGCACAAGGGATAATACTCTTCTTCATCAAGCATTGATCCAAGAGTTCTTGTACTTGTCTAGATACCTCCAAGTTTTGATCAAGAGTAAGCTTATATTCTTCTTTATTGGGAAAAGATGCCCCTAGAACAAAGTCTATTTGATGACTTATAACCCTCTTAGGTGGTAGGGTTGCAGGAGCACCATCACTCACAATATCCTTGTACTTCTCAAGCAATTCTCGCACCTTTGTTGGTAATGGCTCCTTCACTGATTTTTCCTCCTCCTTAGGTCTTAGCACAATGGCATAACCTTCCCCCTCATCATCCTTGATGTCATTTACAAACTCCTTACCACTACATAACATGACATTAGGAGTTTTAGTTTGTGGCTCTTCATCCTCTAGCGAAGACTAAATTTTGAAAGTCTTCCCTCCTTTCTTGAAGGTGATGGAATTATCCTTCCCATCATATACTGCCCCATTATCAAATTTCCAAGGCCTCCCAAGTAGTAAATAGAAAGCATCCATTGGTAGGATGTCACAAAGAAATCTGTCCTTGTACCTTGCTATTGAGAGCTCTACCCATGTTTTCTCATTGACTAGCACACTTTGGCCTTTTTTGAGCCATGTCACCTTATAGGGATTCACATGGGGTATCTTGGCTAGCTTAAGTTTCACCACTACCTCTCCTGAAATGATATTTTCAGTTGAACCAAAGTCCACTATCACCTTGCACACTTTGCCTAATATCTTACATCTTATTCTAAATAGAGATCTCCTATGCTTGGGCTCATCCTTGATTGGCTGCCTTATCAACACTCTCCTAAACATTAAATTCTCACCCATCTCTAAATCTAGATGGTCTATTTCAGGGGTTTTGACACTTAAGTGTCTTTATGTGCATATGCTACTCTTTTGTCACTGTTTGCTGCAGAAGGTTTGTTAGGACATCTCTAGGCTGGATGGCCTAGTCGCCCACAGTAATAACATTTCATGGTTGCAAAGTAAGAACTACTTCTACCTCCTCTTGATCTGTTAGGACCACCATGATTACCCCTTCCTATGTTATAGTCTCCTCTTGAATTGCTTTCAGTTTGTTTCTCTGTCAACTTATTCTCTCCTTATGACCTTTTTTCACTACCCCTGCCTTGGTAGCCTCCTCTTTGACCCCTTTAGTCTCTCCCTCTGCTTCTATTGTTATTTTTATTCTTGAAGCTAGAATCCCCTTTCTTCTTATTCTTTTCTTCCACTCTTATAGCCAATTGATGAAACTTTTGAATTGTAGTAGGTGTCCATAAGCTAATATCCTCTTGGATGTTCCACTTCAATCCACCCAAGTATCTAGCCACTTTGATTGACTCTTCTTCCTGCAATTTAGACCTTAGACACAATCTCTGGAATTCCTCAGTATATGAGGCCACATCTAGGTCTTTCTATTTCAATTTTTGTCTCTTCCTATGAATTTGGATCTCATAATCCTCTGGAAGATAATTCTCCTTCAACTTGGTTACCATTGCATTCCAATTTTCTATTGGTTTCTTTCCCATGCTTACCCTCTCATCTTGAAGGTATTTGTACCAAGTCAAAGCTGACCCTCTGAGTCTAGACTTGGCCACTTTGATCTTTTGGGCTTTAGATATACCCTCACACTCGAAGTGATTCTCCATTGCTTCAATCTAGTCCATGACTGTTTCAATCTTCATCTTTCCTCCAAACAAGGGTATCCCTTCCAAAGCCTTGCCACTCAATGCTTTTATGGATTTCAAGAAAGGTTCCTCATTCAACACTGGGTCTAGTTCGGGGATGAAGTCTTCCTCTTCAATCTTTTTCTTACCCCTACCACTGGTTTCAACTCCAAAGTCCTTCTTTTTAGCATCATTTTCTAGTTCTTCCATCTTCAACCTCATTGCTTCCAAGGTACCTTCAAGGAGTCTATTTTTCTCCTTTTTCTCTTCCATTTCCTTGGCCAATTCTTCATTTTTCACCATCTTTGTAGAACCACTAGATTCCACTTCTGACATATACCAATCTTCCCAAGTTTCTCAACTTGCTCTGATACCACTCTGATGTAGCACTAGTCTTGCTTCTCCCTAGCTTCCTCTAGGGTCTCCTAGGCCCATCTCGTAACCTACTAGGGTTCTTTCACTAACCCTAGGCTCCTTAGGTTTCTTCTCACAAGAACCTAACACTTTCAACTACTGAACACAAACAAGGTAGAATACAAACTCTTCATGCTCTCTCCTTGACCCAAATTGGTCACTCTTGCTCCATGTGCAATTTGATCCAAATGGACCCCAAAAATTCCCAAATGGAAAGGTAGTATCCAAGATTTTTAAATGGACCAATTTCAATTTCCACAACCTGATTTGGAAGTGAAACCCTAAACGAGTTCCAAATTCCAAGTCAAATTCACCCAAAAGAGGGCTACTAGCTTTAGGCCTAATTAGGATCCTTTTCTGCAATAACTATTAAAACCTCCAAAAAAGTATGAAAATAAACTCCATATCCTGATACCCTTTATCAAGAACCTAAGGATTTTCTAGGTCTTGGCTCTCAGAGGTGTCCGTACAGTACCTCCTACATTCATGCCTAAAATTTAGGGTTTTAGGACTTTGCCACTGTCTACACAAGAAATGAATCTTCTTGGCTAGTAAAACAAATTAACCAAACTTATCCTCTAATTTGGGGTTCCTTCACTGACTCTCCTACCTTCCCACATTCATTGATTGAAGCTATGAATACTTTCATTCCCTCTAACAAGCTCTGCAATTACTGGTGATCCTTAGCCATGCCACTCTGGCTCGCCTAGGGCATCACTTTAAAAATGGATGTCATAACTTCCTGGGCCCCTCCTTCACTATACAAAATGTACATGGAGTCACCTTCCATAATCCAAGAGTCTGTGCAAGTGCCACGGTGGAAAATAGATCTATGACTCCATTGGTTCACAGTGCTCAATTCAGGACAGTGACAGTCCAAAAAATAAAAGAATTTAAACAAGAAACTAAAACTATTGAATCCAACAAAATAATACCACAAAAAATCTTATATCAACCTACATTACTCAAATCAATGCTTACAGAATTTACTTCAATCCATTAAGCAATCTAATCTTCACAAAACACAAAAATTGTAACTGTATATCAAATTCATAGTCCGTACACAATGTGACTTCAAAATGCCAACCCTGAAAAAAGATCAAGGATTGTCTTATATAGTTTACCAAGGAAACTAAAAAACCAATTTTAGACATTTAAGGAACTAATTGGTTCGAAGTTGCATTCTTGTCATAAATGTTGTCAATGTTGTCAATGACAACATTGACAACTTTTGCAACTTTTTGGATATGCTATCCAAAATTGGTCTAACCTTCTCCAAACTTGTCCAAACTACTAATTAGGATGAAATAAAATCAAATAGGACCTGTAGCCCTTCGTTTAACTCATTTGGAAATCAAATACCAAAAACACCCTATTGGATCTAAATGGACACAAAAGTCTCTAAGGACCTAACAAGACATCCTCCTACTTAGCACTCTATATACTAGGAATCTTAGTCCCTTTATTCACCTAGTGGTATGGCTAGAACCACTACAAGCCAAAAACATAGAAGAAGCCATAGGTTACATTGTATCATCTAGCCTACCTAGGTGCTCCTACACCAGACACCCTAAACAATGAACTGGGTGGATCTACCATTACAGAATAGGAATGTAAGGAGATGACTGGAACTGTGCAAAACAAGTCATCTTACATCGGTTCCATATAAGCTAAATAGTCCATATCTTCACATTGATGCATGAGGACATGTTATAGTTCTACCCGAGTTAGAATGATAGTTACACTGGAGATATTCTAGCTTAACTGAGATGAGTCGGGCAGTATTAATAAATGGAAAGTTGGTTTCACCCGAGCTTCTGAGTGAATCTGAGAAACACCCGAGTCATGCCAGCTACTATCTACAGAGCATTTAATGAAATACTCTAATGGTAGAAAATCTCTTATAAATCAAGGATTGTAAAGATTACTACTTACAAAGCTTTCAGTTTACGAATTTATTCAGATCCCTTAGCGATTCAGTGCAAATTTGTGATTGAAGGTGAAGTTTGATCATTTCATCCGAATAGATATGGCATCCACTTCTAGCAGCAAGGTCAAGAAAGGTTCTGAGATGTTAGTAAGGAATGCAATTTGTGATCCTCCAATGTTTAAGCTTCATCCGACAGTTGTAGAGGAGATAGACACGATGGGCGCTCATTCCCTAATTCCTCCGAGAGTGTTACTGGTTAACGACATCCAAAGCTTCTTGTTGGAGATTTGATTTTGAGCTGTTGATTGATTTTATGTTTGTCATTGATGACAACATATAATACACAGCAGTGATTCTGTATGTACTTATTAGAATGATGACATGAATACTTGCGTGGTTAGATACATGTTGAGACATGTTTATTATGTTATGTTCATATACGCAGATCCAGATATGATGTTTCGGTCAAGTTGTGTAATTTTGTTATTGGTTGTTATAGTTCTAGAAGAGTATCTATTCAGAGCCGACGTATGTAACGTGTTTCTTGAGTTTCACCTATCTTTAGGATATGCGTGTGTATATTCATGATTAGTTATGAGTTGATGTTAGTTATCTAAAGGTGCCAAACGTGTTTCAAGAAGATTGGAAAGTTAGAGATAATTTGGTGAGGCTGACTTAGTGAAGCATCGCGTCTATTCAGTTTATACTTGCATGGTTGTAATATTGTTTGCATGCTCAGTAGAGCCGACAAGGATGTTATGAATAGTTGTCTTACAAGTCCCATGATCTCATACTTTGAGGAAGATACTTATAGCAAGTCATTTGTGATACGCTAAGTGTGAATGATACAAAAAGAGACAGAAGATGTACATAGAAGAATATGAGATGTGGTTCATTCATCAAGAGTCTATGTGAAGAAGAAGTGAAATATTTTAATACACTAGAACTGATCAAGACAACATGTCTACTCTACAGGTCATCATCAGATATAGTGCATATTTGTTATAAAGAAGGTTGTAGCCTTCACCATTAAGAAGTGAGCTTTTGGACAGTGAGTCCACCACCCCTAATAGGGTTATTTGTAAAAGACTCCTAACAGGGTCTGACCCTTAACTAGGTCACTATACTTATTGCATTGTAAAGTAAAACTCCTAACAGGGTTGAAACATCTTCTAATGGGGATTACTATAAACAAGTATAGTTCATTGTGGGTGCTAATTCCCACCGGGGTTTTTACCATTTGGTTTCCTCGTAATCAAATTGTGTGTTGTATACTGTGTTATCTGATTAAGCATTTACTTTGTTGTATTATGAAGTTAAGGAAGTAAAAGGAATTAAAGTTACTGATAACTAATTCACCCCCCCCCCTCTCAGTTATCCTTTGGGACTATTCTAACAATTGGTATCAGAGCCAAGTGCCTTGGAGAAGAAGCCTAATAGCTTAAGGTAGATCAGATGTCTTACTTCAGAAAAGAGAGCCCTAAG
>MU227179.1:892814-918473 GCA_018584345.1 Thuja plicata
CGTAATCGAATTGTGTGTTGTGTATCGTGTTATCTGATTAAGCATTTACTTTGTTGTATTCTGAAGTTAAGGAAGTAAAAATAATTAAATTTACTGATAACTGATTCACCCCCCCTCTCAGTTATCCTTTGGGACTATTCTAACACTTCTATCATTGCAACATACAAGAGCTTGGAACTATTGAGATGATTAAGGCATATGATGAATTATGTGCAAATGGGAGTCTGAAGCCCGAGAATAAGAACCTCAAAACCAAGGGTTCGACACACATCATGCACATGCGGAGGGATTTCTAGAAAAAATGGATGAGATATGTTCTCAGCCATGTCCACGACATCCAGCTATGGTTGGAACATCCTGTGATGATAACGAAGCAGATAATTCATCGTGTCACTAGATTCCCAATGCTAGATAAGCTGAAAGCTACCAAAACCCTATCCCAAGATGACCTAGCTGAGTGGGACAAAAAAGGCATGAGACTTAATGGAGTAACATATATGGAACTGAAATTCGGTATTCAAGTTATAGCCCACAAGATATATAGTTCGAGAAGACCCAATAGTGTTCTGTGTGATGTTGTTGACCTAGCATACAAAGTGGTGAAGAAGAATCTGGTATTTGACCTAGCAGAATTACAGCTTGTCTAGTTGAGAAAGAATATGGAAAGCATCTGAGTATCCAAATCCAGCTCATGTAAGTTTGGTTCTCTTCTTATCTACATACTATTTTATGTTGAGAAGTTCTTTCCCTCCAAAGGAACAGTAGCATGGAAGAAGGATAGACCAATAATTTATCAAATTAATGAGTTCATAGCTGAGTTAGGAGATAAATTTGACAACATTATGGATGGATATTTTGAGAGTTTCAAATAGAAGATGCAGAATAGGTTTAGAATTCCCAAACAACTAGTTGAGAATTACAAAGATGAAATCTATTTTCTATTTGATTGTGATAAGGTGTATATACAAGCAGTAAAGCCTAGGGTGGCATGGGTAAAAACTCCACCATATGAAGTCAACAAATATGACACAAAGGATATCATAGAGGCTCTTGTAAATAAACCTGTCAATCCAAAGCCACCTTACTTTGGAACATATGAGGAAGCAAAGAGCAGGATATCTCTGGAAATTGAGATTCCCAAGATATTGAAAAGAGGAAGGAAGAGACTTGATACATTCACAAAAAAGTATGGCAAGACCTCCGAATCTCCTGCCATCTCAGAGAGTAAAGAGGATACAGTTAAAATAGAGGTTGTTGAATATGAAGAAGTAAAAGAAGCCTTGAGAAAATATTAGAATAATCACACCCCCAGATTTAGGGCATTCCAAACATTGAACAAGAATGTAGAAGATGTAGTCTAGCGTGCCACATTAATGTGGAAATCAATACTTGAGATGAAAGATTATGATGAGGTAGAAGTACCAAGTACAAACCCTCCTAAACAGGTAAATGATGATACATTACCTGAGGTACAGACCATTGATGAGTCTAATGTTGAGCAGATTGCAGTTGAGGTAATGGCATCATTACCCCAATCTCCTATCCAGAACATAGTACATCCAAGCAAAGACAAGGTTGCAGAATCCACATCTGAACAAGTAGTAACTGAGCAACAGGCTCCACTTACTAATGAGAAAAGCACACCCGAGTCATAGAAAGACAAGGTAGATATTTCTACTGCTAATATTGACTCATCAGTAAATATTGATTCAACAATTGGTACTGTAAAGGTCAATGACCTAATTGGTCTGAATACTGAAGAAAAGGATGAGGAAGGTAAAGGAAAAGAAATTGTTCCTTCACCAAGTCCTAAGACACCAAGAAAAGAAAAAGTAGTAATTACTCATGAAATGGATCTTGATAAAGAAATTGTGATTCCAAATTGGGATCTATCCAACTTATCTGTAGAGAAAATGGATATTTTGGGAGAATTGTGGAAGAAAAGAGCTACACAGCAGAAGCTCCAAAAGGAAAGGCAAAGGAATAAATTACTTGAAGATGTCAAAGGAATATTTTTAGATGCATTGCATAGTGAAGTCAATGGGAGTGACTCAATAATGGACCAAATTGTTGACATTGTCCACAAGTTCAACACATATATGAATGGTCAGGAGAAGTTACTTGAGAAGGCAGAGAAGAAATTTGAGAACAAGGTTCTAGAAAACATTGCAAAGAAGATTGCAATTAACCAGGTGCAACTTACAAAGATCATTAGCACTCTAGAAACCACCATGAAAATGTGGTAGCACTATTTGTAAAGTTGAGTGACACCTCTAACTTTACTATGGAGATCAAGAATAAGATAGTGAAGATTGATGCAGACATGAAGGAAAGTGCAAGGCAGTTAGCACTTGACCCGAGCACCAGTTCTGCTCACTTCATGAAGATCAATTATCTTACTGATCTACATGCTGAATTGTTGAGAGAAGAAGCAAGGACCAAAGAATCACTCACAACAATCTAGAGTCAACTTCTACCACACATGGATGGAATGTAGAAATACATAAAACATGCTAAGACACTCATCCATGAAAACAATTTCTCAGTTGTCGAGCTAATGATAGAGTTGTCTACAGAGCTACAAGTTCACTTGCACATCATGAAGGTGCTACAGGACAATTGGGACAACACTTTATCTCAGATTTTGAAGGTACATAATGATTTCCTATCCTACTTCGGAATAACCTTGTTAATATTGAACTTTTGGCATTTTTGTCAAAGACAAGGGGGAAATATCATTATATTGTAATTGAGGGGAATATCATTGAGCAAACACATGTACAGTGGAAGAATGTAGAAAATACACTTTACAAAAACAATTTTGAAAAACAAAAAAATAGAGTCAGTTGGACCCAAGCAGCAGAAGTAGGGTCAAAACCCAAGCAGAAAGTAAGGAGGAGTTTTGACATATCAGACACAGAATTCAATGATAAGTGTTTTTGTCACTAATGCCAAAGGGGGAGATTGTAGACCTTATGGAAAGACATATTTTCAATTAGTGTCAAAACACGTAGTCAACCAGTGTCGACCGAGCCAACAAGCATTATGCATAGTCCCAAGTGATCAACATTTCCCAAGTGATCAGCATGACCCAAGTGATTTATAGTATCAGCCGAGAGACTGTTTGAAGCTGACTTTGCATATATTGTTAAATATAATTTTGTTAATTGAAAGCCGAATTACAAATTTATTTGTTGGATAAATATATATATGTAAGATAGTTTATTTTATCCAATATGTAGAATATATATGTGACAAAGAATAAGTAAGAATGTATGCATAAGTGTAAAGGCATGCAAATGGCATTTTGATTAAGAGCAGAAGTATTCAGGATAGTAGAGTCTCATCTATCACATTCAGCTGATCAGTTATATTCAAAAGGATCTTATTTAGCAATCACAATTGCATAGAGCATATCATCAACTGGTTCAATCTCACAGGTAGATCAGAAAAATCCTTTAATAAGGTGGACCTAATAGTCCTTTCTCTAAATCTCTTAATAGAGTTGCATTACTTATTGTATTGTACAAAATCCTTTAACAAGGTGGACCTAACAGTCCTTTCTATGCTCCTAACAGGGAAGACCATCAGAAGTGGTCATTGTAAGCTCTAACAGGATAAATTTATATTGCAGTACTAAATCTTGTGGGTATCATCCCCACCCTAGTTTTACTTTCTTTTGGAAGGTTTCTGGGTAACCAAATATTGTGTTATGTGTTGTGTATGAATCTTTACTTTCAAGTTCTATGCAGGCAAACAAATAAGTTAATCTAATTGTGGATTAAAAGGATTAATTTTTATTGGTTCCTGATTCACCACCCCTCTCAGTCACTTCGCACATCATATATTTCCAACACGAACTTGTGCAACTGATTCAATGAGCCATATAACAACTGAGACGCCACAGAGGACCATCCAGTACATTGGTTTCTTACTATAAATATAACAAATAAAATTCACTTTGTCCAAATTAAGGCTAGAAGAATGGATTAATAACATTTATTAATGACATTTTGGCTTTGTTCATATGTATTGTTTGGTCGATGGGGAATATGAATAAACTAGCACTTGCACCCAAAGGAGGTGCAAAGGATATGCCAATAGGTGTTTGACTTGAAATCTTATATAAATGAATATTTACATAATAAAAGGAAGTGTCACTAATAACTTCTTCTTGGGGACTTGTGACTATTGAACATGCTTCTAAAACTCTAATTACCAATAACTCCTTGTTCACCTAATATTAGTAATTGAAGAACTTGTATTTTGACACGGTGTCCAATATGCCAAATTGGAATTTAAATTGATCACAAACTATCAAAATAACCGATTCCTTTTGTCTTTATAGTAGACATTACAATTAATGTTTGAGAGCTTTAAGTGAATTCTAATAAATTGTTTTCTTAGCTAGATCCCAATTTCATACTTTATGCTTCATGTGATTTGGGGACATAGGTTACTCATCTCGCCCTATCTTTGTCATGATAAAGCATTCAATAAACAAAAAACACACAAAACCATGTCATGAATCCACACTCCCTACTGCAAATGACATCTTAAAAAATATTCCAACCAGTTCATTGATTGTATGATAAATGAACATCTATTTGAAAATATCAGTGACTAGTTTCAATTCAAAATCTCTTTCTTTGAAAATTAGAATTGAACACAAAAATTAAACTTGGTGTAGAAAATATCTCCCACTTATCAATTAACAAGCTTAAGGGGATTTCTAATGAATGGTTCATAAGGAACAACACTTGTTGAAGGTTTTGCAAAAGGGGTTGCAAGAAAAGTGGATTTAACCATGGAGGAAACTTTGTAGTTAACCGCGCTCGAGCTGGAGTATTATTCGGATGGGTGACCTCCTGGAAAGTCTTGGTGCTTCACCTCTATGAGCATCACCTAGTTGAAAAAAGTGCTGCGTGTTCCATTCATTCTCATGAGAGATGGGTTCATGTGAACCACTACTCATGAAACATGGGTCAATGAGTTTGACTCAAAAAACTACACAGTTGAATCTTAATAACAATATCACAAAAATGAAAGACAAAAATTATCCAATCATTAATAAACCAGGGACACTATATATATATATATATATATATATATATATAACCCTAGAAATAAAATCCTCAAAAGCATCATAAAACTATGCATAATAATTACAAATACGAATAAACAAAAATAATTAAATCCCTCGCAACAGAAAAAAAAAAATTAGGCCCTTTGCACAAACAAAGCCCTCTTTGAAAAATAAAATATGAAAGGAAAATAAAAATTAAACAAGAGCTCTTATAGAACTGGAGTCCTTGCCTTCTATAAAAAATGGAAGGTAGAATACAGTGTTAACCAAGGTTATGGAATTGATTTAGTCAGCATGGGTATGATATATGAGCCAAGGTTATGGAATTGTTCCTATAGCATAACACTACGCATGTATGGTTGAAGATTATGTTTGTTGCAGTGTTGGGGCATTATATTGCCCACTTTTAATTATATATTGTAATCATATCCATGCCTTAAAAATCTTAATTGAATGCAAGCATAACAAATATTATGTCAGAATGCAAAGAACAGTAGAGGAAAACTTAAAATCTTGAAAAGAGAACAGTGGACCATATGCAAGACAACAAGCTTGAGAAAGACCAGCAAAAAATTGATAACATGTATGTTTTTAGATAGTATAAATACAAGAAAAAATCAATAACATATTTTTCATAATATATTTCAATGGTCATGGTATAGTTCTCGACTGTTTTGAGCTACAAAATTCTTGATTGTTCAGAGCTTGTACTTCCAAGAACCTGCAAAGTTAATGAAATTGAGACAAGTCACTACCATAGATTACATTTTGTAAATAGAAATCAGACTTACATAATGTATTTAACTATAGTGTGAAACTTGAAGAGAAGGATCTACAAAAGTATATAAACGAATTTAGTTGTAGCTATGAACAAAAATGTCAGGATGTACAGAAAAAATGTACTTTTGTTACATTGACTTTTTATATATTTCTATATTGTTGATAAAGATATAACAATTTCATGTGCAAATAAAGATATAATTTTAATATTCTATCTAGTACATATAATATTAATTTTCTTTATTATTTTAAGGATTCATTTTCTCATCAGAGAGTAAACATGATGGCCAAAAAATGGGCAAGTAGATTACTTTAAAAAAAAACATGACATGCACATGGGAGGTCTCGAGTTTGATTCTCAGTCAAATAGTGAAAATTAACATGGTATGAAAGGCAGACCAAGAGCCCCACAGACAAAACCATTTCTTAAAAGAGGGTGACTTAAAAAACAAAAAGATTTCATCATGAAGAAGGTTGATAGATCAATGCTAGAGAATCCCTAATGCAAATAGGATGTCCTAGAACCAAACATTAAATCCTAACTGGTCCATAAAAAAGCACAGTTCATAATAAATGAAAATCCTAAGAATGTGCTGTAAGTTGACCCATGATCATACTCTAAAAATTTTTATCCAAGGAAAATTCAAGAAACTAGGCCAAGATAATACTACAAATCATCCAAACTACTGAAAATCACAAGACTGATGTATATGATAATCTCTCTACGAAAGTAAAATTGACTTTAAAAAAAACACTTGTTCCAATGATATTATCCTAATTCCAACATGGATAGTGGCAAATTAATCGTGATACTCATAAATTTGAAGAAGCTTACTATTATACCAACCTTGTCTGATAATGTGTATGTGATGTTCCTCCATTAAAAACTAACTAGGAAACACACATTTATCCAAATAGATATATTTTAATATTTAAAATGTGTGTAAAATTTCATGATAATAACTAGTTTATCATCATATCACATTGTTGTTTGAGAAAAATGAGATTGTTATATTGGTTCATGATTGTAAAGAGGAGAAAATATCATTGTCAGTAATTTGTAAATAGACAAGGCAATGTATTTAAATTATAAAAAAAAAATAAGGTTATCTAATTTTGAAGTATAACTAATAATATAGAATTTGAGATTATTATTTTTAGTTTTTGAAATAAAGGAGGGGTGAAAATTTATTCAAACAGAAAGAGAAGCAAGAACAAATAGAGAAAGGGCATCAAACAGCCCTATCAAGATCAACCAAGTGATCAAGTTGATGGGACAAACCCATCAGAATTTGGATCTTATCAACAATATTCCAAGTACACATATGGTCAGAAGCCCACTTCGCCAGACAATCAACAACCATATTCCATTCCCTGGGAATATGAGTGAAAGTAACAGACTCCAAAGAAATACATAAATTATGAATCTGGTCCACAATCAACGCTAACTTCCAACTAACAACTTCAGAATGTTGCTAATTCAAAAGACGTATCACCACTTGAGAGTCAGATTCACAGATAAGCCTTCTCCAACCAAGATCCCAAGCATTCTTCACAACATACAAAATGGCAATGGCCTCCATCAGGTTGTTAGTGTGGTGACCTTTATAAATTGAGAACACAAACTGAACATCCCCCTTACTATCTCTACCAACACCACCAATTCCAGCAGGCCCTAGATTACCCTTGGAAGACCCATCTGTGTTGATTTTAAGAATACCCTACGGAGGGGCACTCCACTTCCCCACCCTATTAATCTTTTGCAAGGGATGTCTGCACATCTTTCTAAGCAGTTTTCCATGTGAGGGGGGGATATTCAGGCGGTTATTGAAAATATCCTCCCCTGGTTCCAGAGCCTCAAAAGTATCACATTTTGCAGAAACAGTTTCCCCCAAAGAATGGAGAATTTTCCACCATAAGTGAGGAGCCTCCAACAATTCATCCTTAAAAGATATGGCAGTTCCTCTTCAACCAGATATGCCAAATAATAAAAGAGGGTCCAAGAGTCCAAACAACTTGAAGAAATGAAGTCTTGACAGGAGCCTTACCCCAGCGAGCAAAGAAATCTGCCAGTGAGGAAACATGCCAACAAGAATGGTTCCACACATTCCACCAAGAGTGCCAAATATGTCTAGTGAAAGGGCATTGGAAGAAGAGATGAGAGACATTTTCTTCACTAGTCCGGCATGGAACACACATTGAGGGTCCATGGAAGCCACACTTGCATATATTATCCCACGTAAGGCACCGGCTATGGACCACCAACCACATAAAAAAATTACATTTGGGCCAAGAAAACTTGTACCAGACTTTCTTCCACCAAGGCACCTGAATATCCCCCAAAGTCTGTCGGAGAAGCTCAACATATCCAGAAGACACAAAAAATTTCCCAGACAAATCCTCGTTGTCCTAAAAGCAAGAACATCATTACCAACCAAAATAGTACACTCTCGAGACTGCAAAATCTGAAATAGCTCCTTCCTATCTGCCTCAGAACCTCCTGGAAGCCATTCTGAGGGGTGTTTCCAACGAAAGGAAGGAGCCAAACCTCTAGCATTCCCTATCTTATAAAAATCAACTGTGTCCCAACCAGCAACACTAAAATTTTGATAGAGGGCCTGAAGCTGAGGATGAGTGGAAAGGATAGGAGGGTGCCCATCCCAAGAATCAAGCCAAAATAGAGCTTGTGATCCCGAATGACAAATCCAAAAGAGACCATCTTTAACCAACCAAGCTCCAAACTTCAGCGTATTCCAGATCATGGATCCTCTCCCTTCCAGAGGAAAGTGGTGAACTTCAACCACATCAATATCTGGAAAATACTTATGGGTGAGAATGCGAGCCCAAAGTTGATGTTGGTTAGTACACCAACGTCAATAAAGCTTTGCAGCGAGAACCTGACCATTTAAAATAGCTGATCTTAAACCAAGGCCACCCTCCTTTTGAGGTCTACACATTGTTTCCCATTTAACCAGACTCCATTTAGAAGAAGAAAGGTTCCCACTCCAAAGGAACTAACGGGATAGAGCATCAAATTCCTAAAGACAATACATAGGAGCAGCCTAAACAAAACCCCTGTAAATAGGAAGGGCTTGAATAACTGACTTCAACAGAGTCAAGAAAGCAGTAGTTGATAGCCAACGATGAGTCCAATGATTAATCTTTTGGCGAAGTTTATCAAGAAAAACTTGCCAGGAAGATCTAGGATGTCTACCAAGAGTAAGAGGAATACCCAAATAAACAAAGGGAAGAGACCCAATCTGAAACCTCAGAATAGCAGCAATACGCCTCTGAATAGCCTGGGGAGTATTGAAGAAAAAAATGGAGGATTTGTTCTCATTAACTTTCTGACCCGAAGCTGCAAGATACACATCCAAAGCATGCCTAAAAGAAGTAGCTTCCTGAAGACGAGCCTATCCCATAAACAAAGTATCATCCAAAAACTGAAGATGTGAAAGAGGAGGCAAGGCGACACCCCATTTCCACCCATGAATCAAACCCTGGTGAACACGAAGCTTAAGAAAGTGGCCCAAACCCTCAGCCATAATGATAAAGAGGTAAGGCGAAATAGGGTCCCCTTGGCAAAGTCCTCTAGAGGCACCAAAGGGTTCTGAAGGAACACCATTCACAAGAATAGAAAAAGAAGTCGAAGTAACACAACTCATAATCCATTTCACCCATTGTTGGCTGAAACCAAAGGCCAAGAGAATCTTTTGGAGAAAACTCCATTTGACTCTGTCATAAGCCTTAACCAAATCCAACTTAATGAACATAGCTCTCTCTTTTGAAGTATGCATAGAATGAATAACTTCATAAGCAATAACAATCCCATCAAGAATTTGCTTACCAGCCACAAAACCACCTTGTTCCTCTAAAATCACAACTGGAAGGCATATCTTGAGTCTGTCAGCAATCAATTTAGTGATAATTTTGTACACAACATTACAGAGAGCAATGGGGCGAAAGGAGTCAAGATTGTCAACACCCTTTTTCTTGGGGATAAGAGTCAGTAAAGTAGAGTTCAATGCACGAAGCATTTTCTTATTCTCAAGGGATTCCTTAACCACCTCCAAGAGATCCATATTAATAATTTCCCAAAATTCCTGAAAGAATTCCACAGGGAAGCCATCTGGGCCTGGAGCTTTACCTTTATTCATCCCAAACACAACCTCTTCAAGTTCTGACATCAAAATTGGATGAATAAGAGAACCATTCATTGTGCTAGTTATAAGAGATGGAATGCAAGAAAGTATCAAGTTCTCCTCCTCAGTAGTAGGCTGAAAATCCTCAGCAAAAAGGGTAGAATAAAATTGAAGGGCTTCCTTGGTCATAGCAGACTGAGAGGAAATCTGAAGTCCTTCTGCTGTAACAAGAGAAGAAATATACCCTTTATTACGACAAGTCTGAAAAGAATGATGAAAAAAAGCAATATTTCTGTCCCCTTCCTGCAGCCAATCAATGCGAGCCTTTTGTTTCTAGTAAATCTCTTCCCGAAGTTCCCATTCTTCCACATCCCGCATAGCTTGGGATTCAGCCCTGCCAAGAGCCTCTGTAAGGCCAGAGTCCCTAATTTGGCGAGTAATCAGTGCAAGATGATCTAGAGCATTCCTCTTTCTAGACTGAAGGTTCCCAAAACAAGAAGTATTCCATCTCTTAAGATGATATTTGACATATTTAAGTTTCTTCTCAAAGACAAACATAGTCGTGCCATAAGCTGGGCCACCCTCTCTCCACCACTTAGTCACCAAATCATACAGGGACGAGTCTCGGAGCCACATTAGCTGGAATCTAAAAGAAGGGTTCTTAGGGAGTGCAATAGGAGAAGAAGATAACTTAATCGGCCAATGATCAGAACCTCTCCAATCTAGAATTTCAGAACTCGTAATAAGGCCACCTCCAACCCAATAACATGAAACAAGAAACCTATCCAAACATTCTGAGATAGCTTCCTAACCACTCCGTCTATTGTTCCAAGTGAAGACCCCATTTGAAGGCTTAACATCAATAATAGAAAGAACATCCACCTGGGCTTGAAAAAGATCAGAAGCAGGGCCAAGCCTAAGGCAACCTCCTCTTTTCTCCTCAAGACTTAAAATATAATTAAAATCACCTCCTAAAATCCAAGGAAAATAAGGGGCACAAGAGCGGACATACCCAACACAGTCCAACACAGTCTGGCATAACCAACCCATTTATCATTAGTCTCACACATACCTTATAGGAAATCATACCCAAATTTCTTGTCCCATATAACATAATTTAGGGGATACCAGTAAATTGTGCTTGTCATGTTATTTTTCCAATTTTCTTAATCTCTATTCACTATAGGTTCTTTCAGACCATCAAAACTTTGTGCATCACTTGCACATGTAAATGAGTGGTGGTACTCCTCCACTCTCTTCTACTTTTCTAAATTTCCTAAGAATTTTCCGTGTCATAACTATAAGAAATGTATGTGTACTCTACATATATGAAAAATTGTGCATAAACATCATATCTGCAATCTGCGATTCAGTTATCATGTCTTTGAGTAAAACTGTTAGCTACAAACATAAACTCCCAACTTTTAGTAAATGACAAGGACTCTAGGTGTGTCATATTGCCGACAACACATAGCCATTTCAATATTTTTTTTTTAAAGTAGTGGATTTCAGAAAAGGAATAACAAAAGTTGGGATTGTTGATAAAGAAGATTAACATGATAATTTATGCCTTATAATTGCTATTTAAGAGAATAGAGACACATTAAAAAACACATAAATTAGAGAATCTAAAAAAGAGATGATTATTGAAAACCAAATCAAACATCTAACATTCTAAATATTCATTGAAATCACAAAATTGGATTTGGCTTCAGCTACCAAACTTTCATTGAAATCATGAAAATGGATATGGCTTTATCTACTATGCTTTCACTGCCAGGGCATCAACAAAAGCATGGTCAATTATATACACTTCTCTACTGAATACAAGGTGTTGGAGACAAAGATATAAGAGTACATAAGCAAGTAGAGGTGGACAAGGGAGGTAGCCAAGCATTCATAACATTTTACTAATATTACCTACTAATATTACCTAAAGTGCAACTGGAACTGCCAACAAATGAGATGATAGGGAATTTTTTTATATTGATACAATTTGTTTACAATCGTCCATTCTATTTTCACTATAACACGACAATGGAACATATTAATCACAAAGCTATAGCATAAAATTTTAACACTATGTAACAATCTCAAAATAAGAATTCTTACCACTAGATACTTTGCAGAAAGATACTTATGAAGAAACCCAAGTCTACTTGTAAGGTGTAGTCTGTTAGGTGCGCTAGACTAATCCTTAGTAGAATTAATAAGAATTACTGCTACAATGCCTGTCAGAAAGGAGTACCACCAAATCCTCCATATCTATTCTACCAATGATAAACTTACAGGCTAACGACATAGCTAACTACATAGCAAGATTGTGAATCCTTGTCCAAATTGGAAATATCATAGTAGCCCACTTGATACTACCCTACCCTAACAATTTTAACTACTAAGGAAAAATTTAAAAAGGATGGAGAAAGGAAATGTTTATGCCATTCAAATGAATCAATGGAAAAACCCTACAATATAATATATACCAAACTCCTTTTGCAAATAACCTATTTAAAACATATAAATTTCAATATAATATAAATCAAACTCTCTTGCAAACAAATAGTTTTTTCAATGTGAAAGGAAAAAAATAGAGGACAAATACTCACTACTTTCTGGCCACATCTACACTCAGCATATAGTCCTTGTTGCTGCTACCTACCTACATGCCCATTGAAAAGTGATCACCAACATATATAATTAATTAAAAAATATATATATATACAAAAACCACAAAAAAAATTGCAATTCAAACACAAAAATCTAAGAACAAGTAAAAAATCTGAAACCAAAACTCAAAAATCAAGAATGGTTATGCCAAAAACATACAACTACAGGCAAATCAAACAAATAGAATAATAGAGGAACAATTACCATTTGTCATGCTTCTGGTGAGAGTTTGATGCTACAGGAGAATTTCTAGAATTTGTCACAACAGATGACTTGTTCAGACTTTACTTTTCTGAGGCAAATAAATCTAAGGCGGTGATGAGTTGGTAGCTTCCGCCTATTTAATGCATGACTGGCACAGTAAATGTTAAACATACTCAGTTGTTTCTGACATTGTTCTTCCACCACCGCCTATAAACCCCACCGTGTGCTCTTTTTTAAAAAATATAACTAATCTGAAAATGAATATAAATAAAACATTACGAACTGTTTTAAATTTTTTACTGCTCATCTCTTATTGGTTAAAAGATTTGTTGCCATAAGTTTTTAACAATGTAAAATACTCCCAGCAAAATTAGAACCCAACAATAAAAAAAAGTGAAAAATAGAGAAAAGTCAGACCCCTGCAAACCTATGAATAAACAGATTATTTTTGAAGTGACAGAGTAGTGGAAACAAAACTAATTGTATTTGGCTGAAACAAAAATATTCATTAGCTGGAACTCGTGTAGCCAATCCAATGTAAGTATATCTTGGTAAACATAGAACAGAGAAAATAGGCCACTCCACACGGGTTAGTACAGAGTAAAACTAATAAAGTGCCAATGAAATGTGATAAAAGTATGACGGGGTACTAAATAGCACCGCCTTTTTTTTCTCTATTTCTTTTTAATTCGGCTGTGCTCGAACTTGAGCCCGCAATGTTTCAAACTTCAAAGTTTTCCAATTACGACACAAGGATCCAGCCATTATTAAGTTTTACAAAGTATTTTATATAGTGTACATTTAGCTATCACCATTTTTTTAAATATAGTGTAAGAATATAATATAAAGGTAAATTTTGAATATGTGTATTATTTATATTTTTAACTTTTCTAAGAGGAGCATTTCAATATATAAATATATTAATAAATGATTCTTTTAAAGTTAGATTCTTTGTTTTTGCTATCTATCATTTACATATATTTTTATGTTGATATGATTTATCTTTTTTTATTTGTTTATTTATCAATTTTATATACTTTTTTTTAAATTTATCTTCGTCTATTTACTCATTTAATGTTCATATGTATTATCGATTTGAAATAGTTTATAATTGTGGGTTTATCCTTACAATTGTATAGTCGTTTTAATCAAAATTAAGTTTAAAAGTTCGATTTGATTAAATTCACAATTATTTTCTTTCTTCTTAAGACTGACTAAACACAAGTTTACAACTATGTTGTTATGTCATTGTGCTTAAAAGTGTTTAGTTCAATCATTCTAATCATCTAGGAAAATCAAAAGATTATCAAAGAAAACTAAAATCAATTGCATCTAAATGCTTCAATTGGTGTTCTAAATGAAATCCATCGCACAATCATTTTGGAGATTTTTGCATGAGTGGATAATTTTGTTTGTGACTTTTTCAATGTAGAGGGCTTGATCAAGGTATAGTGCTCTTGCGTCTGAATTGTATGACAACAACAGAAAGCTACTTATGAATACCACTGCGTCTTATAAAGATTAAGAAGCTTAGAAGAAATGAAGACATCGTGGGTGAAATGAAGAAGAATAGTCTTAGAAATTACACAGATCAAGTTCTTAATCCTAAGTGTAACCTTCATAGCACCAAATGCATCCCTGCATAGATTTAAAAGAGAATTGTGATTTGAAGGTGTTGCCAATTTTATATAATGAACTTTTTTTCTTGAGGCATATGAAATCTAACTATATACCTGTTAAAGTATATGGAGCATTATTGCTCTATCTTTTCCATATCAATTTTATGCCTCATATAACCTTTCGCATCGATGGTAACAACATTGGATTGTTCGGACACCAACAATAGAATATTAGGGGCTCTCCTTCACCCCAACCCCACCTGTCGGGCTCTGGTCCAGAGGCTTAGAAGAAATGAAGACATCGTGGGTGAAATGAAGAAGAATATTCTTAGAAATTACATAGATCATGTTCTTAATCCTAAGTGTAACCTTGATAGTACCAAATTCATCCCTGCATAGATTCAAAAGAGAATCGTGATTTGAAGGTGTTGCCAATTTTATATAATAAACTTTTGTTCTTGAGGCATATCAAATCTAGATCTTCTTCACTCTTTGTACATTTTTCAATTATCAAGCTAATTGCATTAATTTTCTATTCACATTTTTCACATTTCAATTATTAACTCAATAGTCAATTATCAACTTATTAATAAGAAAATATAGGTTTCTACAATAACTTAGGCTACTTCCTTGATTCACCTAACAAGAAATGACAAAAACTTACTACAATGAGAGGAATCGCCATGAAATATGACTTCATCTACATTTGAGAGGGGCAACTCCCTTATGTGATATGGGTTTTGGACAGTTTTAAGTACTTTGAACTTGAAAGGACATTTTAAAAAAAAATAGGAACCTTTTAAAAAAAAAGATAGGAAATAAAGATAATAATATAAAAGTGAGAAAATTTTAGATGAAATAAACATATCTATCTAAATTACTTGAGAATAAAAAGGAAAATAGGAAAAAGAGAAAAAGAGTATATATAAAATTAAATTTAAAAGTAGAGCTTAATTTCTTAATATATCACAAACATGTTTATTGATTTCAACCATTCAACACCGTGTTCATTATAAAGGACAAGAGTGAAAAAAAAATCCTAGTAAAAGAGATTATTCCAAATATTCTTCTTATTATTTTACTAAAAATGGACACATAACTTATATTTCTTTTACCCTAAATAATTTTTTTAAATTTGAAAAAAAAAAAAAACTAAAATTTTATTAATTATTTTTTTTTAAAATACATTTGAAAAGCATACAATCCTTTGAGCAAAATGGCTTTATACATTATAATATCCGTACTTTAAAAAAAATATTATATAAGATAATATTATAAAATAATAATCTCTAACTTAAATTTATAATCCGCTTGAGCATGTTATCAAAGTGGCTTTATTAAAGAATAAAAAAAAGAAGTATTGAGATATATTTTCATAAAAAAGTTTGAGTCACATTATTGGTATTTTTTAAATGTCTCAATAGTTTTATCAATTTGTATTTTGACAATCCTTCATATTATAGTGATCTCAATATTATCCACACCATTAAAATTATATGGATTTTGTATTTCTAAACTTGTTTCCTAGTATCATTGTGCAAATTGTAGCAACAATAATTCATGTATGATACTCCTTGGTAATAACTTCGTGTCATGATTTTTTTCATTTATTATATTTTCTTTATGTTGCTTGATCCTCCTCTCAAATTTCATTATCCTTTTTATTTAGAGTATTTGTATTGGTCTCCCAATTTGACCCTAAATAGATCATTTCTCTTTAAAATATAAAATATTTTGTAACTTTCAATCTTGCACTACTCTTCTTATCAATTACCCTAGTGGTTATCAAAATTAATAGAATTGTGATCTTTGGTGTCACATGACTAACCTTGTTGGGATTCACTAAAAAATTTCAATTATAATTTTTCTAATATGATTCTAATCTAAAAAATGTGGTGGAAACTAAGTACTAAAATTTAGACCGCTCAATAATATATCTTTAAATTTTCTTTTTCTCAAGAAATGGATCATGAGAGCTAGAGATCCCAAAACTTTCTCCAACTAAGGAATAATCTTGAATATAGTGAGAATAATAGAATTTTTAATTAAAAGTAGAATAGGATGAAGTTTATGATTTTTACTTTGATGTTGAGTCTTCTTGAACATTTCAACTAATTATCCAGATGAACTCTATGAATCAGCTAAGTTCAATCTAGAATCTAGAAGCCCTTGGGTCAATGAACAACAAACAATATTCAATTAGAGGGTTAATCTAAATGAAATCCTCTACACTTTAGGCTTTGAGGGACTTTGGTGGATATCCCTTTGACAATATCCTTAAAATCCTGGGTCAATGAACAACAAACAATATTCAATTAGTGGGTTAGTCTAAATGAAATCCTCTACACTTTAGGGTTTGTGGGACTTTGGTGCATATCCCTTTGACAATATCCTTAAAACCCTAATTCATTTTCATTGGATATTGTATATAAGATTGCTCTCTTGACAATGACCAATCAAGAAGATGCCTAATTACATTAGGATTTGGCTATATTCCTTGATATAAGGACACTTGAAAGTAGGAGAGCTAAAATACTAACCTAAAACTAAATTGAAAAACATAAAATACATGAAAAGGAAATAATCTATTGATAATTGAAATTTTGTTGAAGTTGCAAGAAGAGGTAGTCTGACTCGTGCATATTTGTACGGCTTATGGAGTAAAAAATCTAAGAAATGATGGAAACACAGATTGCAATCTTGAATTAGAAGCAATGGTCATTTAACATTAATACTTTACATTCTTTAGCCACTTGAAATTGAATTACAAATCGTACTTAACCATCCAATTTGTATACCAAGAATCACTATGATCAAATTTGAGCAATTTAATCCCTTACTTTAAAGGTAGCATAAATCAGAACACATAAGAAACAAAAGATTGTAGAGACAAAATGAAAACATCATTGATATTGATTTCTTGAAATTAATGAATAAAAAAGTCGATATTGATTTCTTGAAATTAATGAATAAAAAAGTTGGAGACAACTTGGATCATTTATATTAATCACAAATTTCTTTGAGATTACAAACAAGATTTTTTATTAGTTACTAAGACTTTGTCACATAAACACACTAGATCTAAACAAAAACTTTCCAGATTATATTTCTACACTAAACTTATGACTTGATACCTATATGACTCTAGAACCTTAAAAGGATTTATCAAATATTACCTTGAATTCCTTTTTTATAAGCTAAGGGAGAAAATAGGCTTTGAGCCATTTACAAAAGGTGGCGTTAATAGGTAATTGCCCAACATACTAAAAAAACTTCTTGTTGCAGTTGACAAAAGAAAAATATGTTCTTTGATCCTCACAGCTGGTAGCTAGAGATGACAAGGGCTGCGCGCAGCTGGAGTCCCTGCCTTAGGTAGGGGAGTAGGAGAAAGTGTTTGTTTGGCTGAACATTGCTCAGTGGACAGAATTAAAGTTATAACAGCAATGTCAATTCAAGAGAAGGAAGACATGAGAAGAGGACAGTGGTGTTGTCACAATTAACTGCTAAAGACAATCAATGATGTTGCTATGGTGTAGTGAACATTGTACATTTTATAGCACTGGTAAAACACAATGACATGGTGGTTAATATTGAGACAAGACAAAGCTGATGATAAGCATAAGGCAGTTGTAGGGTACCAAGCATTCAGTAACCGTTATGAAAGAGCATCAATTAAAATATATAGCATAGCTAAAGGCAAAGGAACAATGAGTGGAAGGGTCAAGTACAGTGGGGTCTTTGAACAAAATCCAGAATTCCTAACTTGGTAACTATGGTATATACTCCTTTAATCGATAAACAAGGTGGATGTTTTGTTCCTTTTCTTATTAAAAGGAATCAAACTTTTTGGGATTTTCCATTGCTTTCCACATAGCATAAACCGAGGTGTCTGTTAGAACTTAGTACTGCTCATTACCCTGCTGTTTTAGAATAACAGCATCGGGGCGATCAAATGTTGAAACGGGTTCCTTTTTTTGTTATGAAGAAATAAACAAGGCCAAGTATTCATATAATTTTTAATGACAAATGAAATAGCAACAACAAACAAATTTAATTGCCAAGAGAGATGGGAGTACCGGTAAGCAGATCAATGAAATTTGTGACAATATTATATATAAATGTGGTCATCAGATATTGTTGGTATGCAGAGAGGGAGGACATACTATAATGAATTTTCCTGACAACTATAAAAGATATATGTTAAGAAAAAATTGATAACAACTGAATAATTGAGCATTAAGCTCCACAATCCCTGTGTCAAGCAGATGAACAATTTGACTAAATGCAAACCCTTATTTTAAAAACTTTAGAATTTTATGTCAAGGGAACTTTGTAAAAAGAATCCCCTTGGTTTATTAATTAATTAGCTAAAAAATACACCATTGCAAGAATTTCAAAGAATTAAAGTTACAAATTCAATTTACAGACAGGATCACCAGCAGCTCTATTGAAGGATGTTGAAAGAGACTCATGCAGCAAACTGTGCTAAGTTAGGGGCTTATAACTTGGTTTAGTATAATATCTATTCAACACCTTGTCATGGAAAATCTATTACCAGATTAGATGTCTTGCAAAGAATAACCATACCATTGAGTCTCCTAGAGGAAAAGAATAAATGACGTGCCACTCTTGCTTTCCCATACCCACAAAAGTTGCTTCTTCTCTGTGGTTCAATATACAGCCACTTGCTGATTAAGCTACTTCGAACATGCAGCATTTAAACTCTAGTTTCCTCTCAATTCAACTTCACTCAAAGTTAGCAATCTAAAGGATAGCTCCATGATCAATTTATATGTTGATTGGAATTGCCATGGAACAAAAGCATAATGATCCCTATACTCTTCCACACCCTCCACAAACAACTAACTGCCATACCAAAGCTTGTATAGAGATCAATATGTGCCATGACATTTTCATTGTGATCTGATTATCAAAACACAGTTTATTATTCAAGAGCCATGTCCCAGGATTGTTGTCAAGTAAATTCACGTGCATTTGGAGGTGGCATACGAGATAGAGGCCCAGCAGCTACTGCAGGTTGTGGAGCAGCAGGGTTTGGACTTGTCATCCACACCAGAGAAGCAGGAGGAGCACCCGTGGGTTGAAATGGCTAAAATTAATTCAAAATAAGAGCTTTCATTGTCAGCACCAGTAACGAACACTCATTAAATCAAAAGAAACAAAAGAATTGCTGAAATACAAAAACAAAATGAGTGAAAGTTCTGTACCAATTGAATCCCACCATGTGAAGGAGTTGGGAGCTCGAGCTCCATTAGGAGGTACATGAGTATGATCTACAAAAAGTGTCTTGATGTCGGGATAGTGTCGAGGGTTGTTACAAAGCTAATGCTGCCAATTTAGACTGAGGACAGAAAAAGCCAGCACCAACCTTCAGTATATGATTAACCTTAACTAATCCCCTATTTCATATAATCCCTTTCAATCTACAGACTGCAATTAGTAAATAGAAAATACCATTTAAGCCCTTTCATGTCACTTTCCTTAACTAGTATGAAAAGCTTGAATTGAAAAACCCCTTGCTTGTTAATCATTACCAATATGAATGTTGTTTTACAATAAAATGCTTCAACAAAATGCAGTTGCATGCCCCCTTCCCCAAATGAGATTTTTAATCCATTTGAATATCTATTTATCCATTAGAAAACACTCAATATGCCTAAGATTGTCCAAAACATATTTAGAGGAAATAGAAATAGTTATTCTAATCCCCTAAAGGAACAAGCAGTGCTAAAGAAGCTTTGAGAAAAGGAAAAGGAAAATAGTACCTAAAGTTCTAAGATTGTCCAAAACATATTTAGAGGAAATAGAAATAGTTATTCTAATCCCCTAAAGGAACAAGCAGTGCTAAAGAAGCTTTGAGAAAAGGAAAAGGAAAATAGTACCTAAAGTTCTCTAGAGTAAGAAGTTGTGTGATCTCCTTGAATAAATCTTCATTGAAAGAGGAAAATGCTTTGAGATCCTTCACCAGTATGTCCATAGCTTTAGCCCAATCTTGCGTAATAATACACACCATCTATAATCAATTTTCCATGACCAATAATAGTCACCTCTTTTGAAAATTCTCAGAAATCTGAAAAAATCTAACTAAACAAAAATTAAGGAATCTTGGCAATTGCCCAAAAAAATCTGAAAAAATAAAGATACAATTCTACCAATTTGCAAATATCTATCTATTATTTTACTAAGAATATACAAAGACACCAATCTGAATTACCAGAGAATGTCACTCGGCATACTCGAAATTCTGTAAACAACAATCTTATAATGTACCATATTGACTATTTTTCTAAAATCGAAAAAAGTGTTCTTGACAAATGGCCTACAATGGCTAGTCATACCTTGGGGTTGAGAAGATGAGCTACAATGGCTTGATCCATCAGAGATGTTCTGTAAACAACTCTGTCCAGTCCCTTATACACACACCAATTACATGCTGAGGAGATTTCTTGGTAGGAGAAGGATAACAATGCAGAGATGCGCATCTCATCTTTTGGTTACAGAAAGGACTTGGGTTGTGGGGCACCAGATTTTGAGCTTGGGCTTGTTGAATTATTACTATGAGGAAGAGGAAGGATTAGGGGAAGAGGACTGAGAGAATGAATGTTCATGGCCCAATTTACAGTGCTACCATCTTTCATCTCCACCAAGGGATGTGGAGGACTAACAGGTTTATTAGCATACATTTTCATGGTGTGTTTAGGCCTCACAAAATACTCCATCTTGGGCACCAAAGAAACCTTACTCCCAAATCAATGTACATATGTTTGTGTTGTCCTAATCATTTGACCTATTTATGAACAATACTGCATTAGGAAGCTAATGATCTAACAAATCAATGGTTTTGTTGGTTTATTTTTTGGGTTGGAGTAGTTGTAGTCTACCATGGATGACCCAATCAGAATTAGAATGACCCTAGAGTTGTGCATAGTCAAACAAGAAACAAAAATAGTAGGTTGAGGTTATTCAAACACCTGAGTCAAATAACATTTATTACCTTCTAAATGCGTGTGTGTATCCATATCTTCTATGTATAGTTTAAAGAAAAAAACCGTTGGGAATAGTTGGAAATCACTGATTTCAAGCGATGAGAATACAATTCTTAGTTACCAGTAATTTCTGTAGAAAATCCACAAGAGGACAATGAAATAAGGTCATTCAGTTTCACATTCATATTTACCTATCCATGTAGCGAGCAGAAGGAGAATGAAGATTGTTCCTGCCTTCTTTTTCGGAGAATGCCCTGAGGCCGAACAGGGCAAGGCTCACATTCAGCACTGGAATCACTCTCATGATTACCCCTGAAATATTGGGTACATTTTTTGTCTTTAAGGCTCTGGAACTGTGAGGCTTCATCAATTTCTCATTCCTTGCATAGGAAGGATAGTTGTAGGCACTTCTCATGGCTTTGCAGAAATCCTCCGCCTCTGTTGAAGTTGTGTTGGATTTTCCAAGAAAATAGTCAGCACTTTGCCTACGACATGTCACAGATGTATACTCTTTTCTATTTTGACACATGAAACGATGGGAATCGAACCGGCGCAGGGTGCTTGGTTTTTTCAAGACTCAGGTGGCGAGTCGTGTTTCCCGACTGAGATTTGAAACCACGACCTGGAGGCAGAATTTTGCTGTCTACGAATAGTTCATCAGCATATGACAGGGTTTTGATGCAGTTATTTACTCTGCAAAACTCAAATTCTTTGGTGTATTTGGTACAGATCATGTCCTCTCCCTTTGGCTTCTCCGACCGAGCTTTATCAGTTGCCGAGAGATTGAAGGAAAATGAGATTCTTGGACTTGCCCCCTCATTTACACTTTCCCACCACGCCATTTGCTCTAAATTTAATTCATCTTTTTACAGTACAAAGCCTCCATAAAATGAAACCTATCTAAGGCCTTCTCAGTCATTCACTGAAATAGAAATGGTACTTCCTACAACTGGAATTCATAAATTTGCAAAATCTATTGATATTTTTTGTCTGTTACAAACTACATTACTAATTCCTTCGTCTTTTCTCATAAAAATCCACAACAGGGGAAAACTTTTGAGAATCACAAGGAAAAGCATATTTGACGAGTTTACCTTTACAAAATCACAAGGAATAAGCAAATTTTGTAATGTAGGCGATGAATTCCTTCTTTCCGCTTCTCGCCGCCGCCGCAGTTCCAGATTGGTTTGGGATCAATGAGAAGATGTTAGCCTTAAGAATAACCATGGCAATATAATCAAAACCCAGTTCAAAAATATCCCAAAAAAGGATCATGAAGAGAAGCTTAGCATGTCTGCAAAATGTGGAACATAAAACAAGACAGGTGAACTGTTATAGAATTGTCACGGTTGTTGCCTGGTAACACGCATATGCAAGATGTGGAAGCGGCGATAAAATAGGTGGACGGTTGAGAAGATTTCTATCGAATTTCCTGAGCCGGAAAATAAAAATACTACTGGCAAAAATCAAGAGAGCCAATCAGAAAGCAGAGAATAAAATCCGAAAATTCCATTTAATAGGAAATTTCGCTAGGACCATAGTATAAACATTAGTCCCCGCCCCGCCATTACAAGGCAGGGACTAATAAACTTGGTGAAGTTTCACTTGCTTATGTTTGTGCATCATCCTGAAAGCAAATCTCATAAGCCTGTAGATCTATTTACTCTCTTGGAAAATTGACCTCCTTGTTGCAATCTTCAAAATAATCTTCATAACTATTTGTATCCATCGTATGAGATCCTAAAACTTATTGACATGATGGAAAATCAACTAAAAAGTGAAATAAAATCTTTTCCAAATCTGCAACGAAGCGAAAACCTCAAAATTTCAAACATTGGCTCAAAGAACTTGGGAACTGTCATAATTGAATTTCCTCCATCAGAGAGCATCGGGCCGGCTTAAAGATCACACACTAAGCCTTTGACTGCTTAGGTGGCTCTTGTGGGGCCCATTCGATCACCTACTGCTGAATCTGTTTCCCGTTACAGTGAGCAGCCCCGTTAACGTGCGCAAAAGCCAAAACCAAACTCAAATTCATCCGCCGTTCCCGCTCTGAGTACTTCAGAGGCCAAATGCAACAAACAGGTTTCCAATCGAATCAGTTACATTTGACAGCGTAATTCCAGCCGCTGCTAAAATGTGAGCTTCTGATAACGATGTCGCGGTAGAGGAGGCTTCAAAAACCGCAACATCGTTATCAGAAGCTCACATTTTAGCAGCGGCGCTGTCAAATGTAAACTGATTCGATTGGAAACCTGTTTGTTGCATTTGACCTCGTGAAGTACTGCCGATGACTTTATAGCTGCACATTGCATTCGCTTGAGAGTTTCTGAAGCTAAAATGTGAGCTTCTGATACGCAAGATAGATTTATTGAAACGGCTTCAGAAACTCTCAAGCGAATGCAATGTGCAGCTATAAAGCCACGCACTGCAACCTTTGCCAGCACCCTAGTGCCTGTGGGTTGGAAGGTTTTATCCACGTGTGAACATCCATCAAAGCTTAATAGAAGGGGGATTTTCATCAGATTTAGGCGAAGGGCGTGAATTGTTTGACTGAATGCCTCAAAGAGAGGTCATTTCATAGAACGCAATGATTCCAAGATATGAATAAAAAAGAAGAAGAAGAAGAAGGAAGCATAGGAAAACATACATAACACTCAAATTCTTTGATCTAATGAAGCACTCTAGAACACATTCTAACACTGCCAGCTTTGCTTGTCTATGTACAGGTAGCCATGAGAGTTTAGTGGACGAGAGTTGTACGTATTTCAATCACATTATTAACCCTTATTAGACTACGCCGACGGTTATATTATTATTCTTGCATGATTGACCTTGCCTGTGTGGGCTATCTTGAGAAAAGCATAATTTTATCATATGCCATTTAAGCATGTGGTGGTTGTGTGAATTTGTTTTCTTGCTGCCTGCAAATACCATATGGATATAAGCTCTCGAGTGTTTACAATGACCCTACTTTTTAATTTGGATCCTAAAAAGATGCGATATACGTTATTCTCTCGAACATCTATGCAGAAGTGAGCAGGCGGTGTGACCAAATAGTAAGGAAATTGATGAAAAATAAGGAATTTTAAGGTTCTGCGATGTAGTTGGATTGAAGGCCATAATGTGTTATGCGTATCGTGTAGGACACGGATCACATTCATACGCACAATAAATCTATGAATAGTTGGAGAAATTGGGTAGGAGATGCAAGTCAATTATTTAGTGGTGTGGAAAGGAAAAGGAAAAAAAATATTTTATAATTATATTGAAAAGTTTGCAATTGCTTTTGGTTTTTTATTTTTTATTTTTTATTTTAAATATTAGAGTTGTTAATAATCTTTGATCATGTGTTTATCATCTTATTGCAATGAAATTTATTTCTAAGGATTCAATTTCTACTTCTAATACTTAGTTTTATTGATTTTATGAAGAGGAAATGAACTCATTTGCACACATTTTGTTATGGATTACTTCAAGGCTTGTTTAATTCATGAGGATTAATTTATTGTATAAAGTTATTTCGAAAAGATTTAATTATGATAAACCATAATATATGGGGTCCTAAATTGGTTTGTTTATCCTTCAATGTCTAGGAACATTCCCTAATAAATTTTCTACTTCTTTATACTTTGCAACACTATCTCTAATTTTGGGCAAAATTAGGGAACCGTGTTATTGTTGTTTGTTCTTTTGAGTTTTTATGGTGTATATCATTCTTAGTGAAAGGACTCTAATTTTCTTATAATTCTTTTTCAATTTGCTTTTGTTGCTAGTAGTGTCCCTTCAAATGATGGTTGGTCAAAGATTTATAGTTTTGTCCCTATAATTGCTATGATATCTTTGTCTTGCCCCTTTATAGGTGGTATTGGGGCCTCTATCTATAAATGCAAATTTATCAACTCTAGTGCTTCCTTTCTTAATAGATCCATGTCTTGGCCACCATCTTTAACCAATCTAAAAATTGCTTTAGTCGACCCCCTTATTAAAAAATGTTCAAGTGTTGTAGTTTTTTGTCTGTGTTAAGGTTTTCCTCTTGCTAGTATTCTTTCCCTCTATTCCTTAAAAATTAACATCTCTCTCTCTCTCTCTCTCTCTCTCTCTCTCTCTCTCTCTCTCTCTCTCTCTCTTCTTCGATGCTAGGTCTCAAACCT
>MU227179.1:935633-966425 GCA_018584345.1 Thuja plicata
GCTTACAATACACTTGCAATGCAAGTTCTTTCAGAAGATTTCAAAACCCTTGAAGACAAATCACGGCAGCATAAAAATGTTCCAACAATACACTCACATCACATCTCTTCGCAACCCTAACAAACGCTTATATCATGCGCTTCACTTTTTAGGGCTACTCCAAAAGATAACCTTGTTAGGGTTTTACCATTCTCTGAGAAAATAGGAAACCCAAAATTGGGGAAGAGTGTACAGCACTCAAATTTATCAGTTGCCACATGTCTTCACCTATCATTGAATCTTCCTGACATAGCTCTTATGTGTCATAGGAATCCGTCATAACCATTTTAGCCATGATCTCCTTACACACAATTCAAGATGCCGACACATCAACATTATTTGCGAGAAATAGATTTTACAAAACAAATAATAAGAATAGGAATTATCCAAGGTTGAGACACCTTATTCCTAACATTTTCCATTTTTTTAATATTATGATCTATTACTTGATCAGGAATAACAATAGCATATCTACCTTCAGTGATATTAGATATATTCCTTATAGGCGGATGGACAGACTTACCTGAAGGTTTTACACCAAAAAGGGAAGCCCATTTGACTGTCCCTTTTCCCGGTATGGGGCCCCCACCTGGGTCCCCATTTCCCATGAATCCTTGCGGTTTACCGTCCTCATTACCAACAGAGTTTGTGGAGCCCTCTGTGGTAGAAGGACCTACACCTCCTGTGGAATCAGATTCCGTGGACAGATTTAAATTTCCTGCTCCAGTATTCCTGCTCCCCATTTTCTCCCCGCTCCTCTCCCGCTCCATGAAATGTTTAAAAAAATATATTTTTACTTTTGATGTTATGGTTCATAAAGTTTAAAGTTTAATAATCTATTGCACAACTGATTCACCCGCCCTCTCAGTTGTCTTGTGGATTGTTATTCCTAACAAGTTCCTAGTACTACACGACCACCTCAAAGAAAGAACTTGTTTAAAATTACTTGTAGGTCACATGGGAAGATCTACAAGGTGATAGTGGACTCTTGATCCATAGAGAATATAGTGTCAATTGAGATGGTGGATAAACTAAAACTAAGATGGGAAAGAGAAGTTAAATCAGAGGCACCTTAAACTGGCCTCTGAGAACATAGTGTCAACTAAGATAGGCAAGAGAAGTTAAATCAGAGGCACCTTAAATGGGTAGAATCTCTGCAAGCATACACATTTGTCATCAAACACAAGAAGGGATTTGAAATTCAAGGTGGGGGATTTGGTACTTTCTCACCTCAGAAAGGAAAGACTACCTAAGGGTAAGCCCACTAAGTTGTTGATGAAGAAGACATGACCATTGAGGATATTGAATAAGTATGGAAAAAATACATATGAGGTAGAGTTGCCTCTAGATTTGGGCATCTCTCCCATTTTTAATGTATGTGACCTGTACCCCAATAAGGGACCATCCTCAAACACTTGTCACCACACTCTTTCAGAGTTGGGAGAAGAATATTGGGTCAAAGATTTGCCTACCCCACATCCTCTGCAGTTGGACAGTATATTGGACTCCGAGGTGATTAAGAAGACCAGGAAGGGTACTTACAAAGAATATTTGGTAAATTGGAAAGGACTACCTGAATCTAAGGCCACTTGGATGACTGAAGAAAACATTTTGAAGCATGGGGTCACCATTGAAGACCTCCTAACTCAAGGGACTTGAGTTCCTTGTCCCAAGGGAGTATCATGCAAAGCACCTCCCATTTTGGTGTGATTTGTGTGTTTAGGGTTGTGTTATGAGTCTATGACTTGGGTTGTAATAAGATCCATCAGTATTGGATCCCAACTTTTTCCTTCATGTTTGTAAGAGCAAAAGTGCTCCTAGGTGACAATATGGTCATTTTGGCCTAAAATGGTAAAAGTCGCTAATTTTGGGTAACTTGAGGTTTTAGTCTTTTCTAGGACCCTAAGTGTCCTAACTAGGGTCATAGGAGTGGTAAACGTGCATTGAGTTGACTAAAATAGTCAAAGAGCAAGAAATGCTCAAAAGTTGCTTGAGCAAAATTTGCAACTTTTGCAAAAAATTGTAAATGGAGGCTTGGACGGTTGTAACCACCCATGCTTGGTTATTTGAGCATGGATTGATGATTTTTTAATGGTTAATGGAGTTTTGGATTGCATAGTAATTTTTTGATCATTCTATACGGATGGATTTCTGAGATTCATTGCAAATTACAGTGTTTTCCGCATTTTGTATGGCTTTGTACGGATTAGATTAGGTGATCTGACCCCATGGGGGTGTAGTGTATTGTATTAGATTTATTTTAAATATAGTAGTTTTATTTCAAGTTAATATTGTGTGGAGTTACATTAGGATTTAAGTGACTGTGTCTGCAAGTTCAATTTGCAGAGTTGCAGGAACAAAAATGGCTCTAACCTAAGCATCCATAGTTGAAAATGGATGAAACCATGTGGGATGATGGGTTAGGGTTTGTAAATAGTGATTTTTTTTCCTTTTTTCTCTTGTAATTGAATTCCTAAAATTGGAGTGAAGTCCTATGGCTGACTGCTAGGAGTAGGTGAGCCTGGATAGGGTAAAGATTGAATTGAATCAGAGCACCCATGATCTTGTTTGGATGAATTATTGGCATGTGAAAAATCCCTAATGTTTCTCCTTGAAGGATCAAAAGGTTTTAAATGGTGAGGTAAATTTTGAAGGGCAGTTTTAAGACAATTTGCACTGACTGGTCCAGAGGCCTAAAAGATAGGCTGAAAACTAGGGCCTGGTAGGAAATAGGGTTGTGGGTGCCTTGAGAAACTATAGCTTTGGATTCTTTAAGTTCTAGTGGATAGATTTCAGATTTATAAAGTCTTCTATGAGGTTTTTTGGGAGAATTTGGAGCATTTGGCTCAAAACAGTGAAAATAGACCTACAAGAAATAGGCCTACTAGTGCAAAGTGACAACAATTGGATTGTTGGAGTATCCAGAAGGGTTGGAATTGTTTCCAATGGAATTATAATGATTAAATAACATAGAGAAGAATATATGGAGTGTATGGGAAAGATCCTAAGCAAGGGTTTTGGGTTCTAGGTGGAGTTCTACTGAAGAATCAAGGAGATTAATGAACTAGTTGGACTAGTTGAAATTGTGTGAGCTTTGTGTCTTTATCAAATCAACTATACCTAGGAGGCAAGTTGGTAGGGAGGGTCTAGGAGATCCATATTGGTTAATAACATATAGAGGAGTAGACCATTGGATGGTTAGGAGAGGTAATAAGTACTTTAGAAGAAGGAAACTCTCTCTCTCTCTCTCTCTCTCTCTCTACATTTTATAGGGTTTAGAGTTTCTTATACAGGATTGATATTAAATGGTTTAGGGTATGTGGCTTGAGGGTATTTTTGTATTGATGCATCCCTCTATATTCTCCCCCATCTCTCTCCATTGTCTAGATCAACACATCTCTCTCTCTCTCTCTCTCTCTCTCTCTCTCTCTCTCTCTAGGTTTCTCTCTTCATCCCTCTCCACCCATGTTTCATTGGACACCTTTCTCTATCCCTCTCTCTCCACATCTAGGTATCTTACCTTGCTCTCCCCTTAGGTATCTCACCCATCCCCCTTTCTTGTTTCCCTTTATGAAATATCTCCTTCTCTTTTCTCTCCTCCTACACTTCTCTATATCTTCCTTCCCTAGGTCCCTCACTTCCTCAATGTCTATCTCCTCATCCATCCCTTCTCATGCTTATCTCTCTTTGATATTTTTTTTTTATATATTCTCTTCTCCATCCCTCCCCTTTCTATGTCATTACCGCTCCTTTCACTTTATCTAGTATAGGATTTAGGGCATATATTTTATGGAATAGGCTGGAGGAAATGGGAAAGCTAGGGAAGGAGGAGATAGAGATGTAAGGGGAGAAAGACGAGAATGAGAGAGTTCAAAAAGGGAGAGTGGTAAGTGGGGAGGGAGAGAGGTGGAGATGGAGGAAGGAAACTAGAAAGGGGTAGATAGAGAGGTGAGAAACTTAGACGGGAGGAGAGAGATGAGATACATAGAGAGGGAGAGAGGTGAGAGTAATAGAGAATAGGATAGAGGAGAAAAAAGAATGCTAGGGAGGTAAGCATAGACCGTGTGTGTGTGTGTGTGTGTGTGTGTGTGTGTGTGTGAGAGAGAGAGAGAGAGAGAGAGAGAGAGAGAGAGAGAGAGTACACAAATGTAGTTTTTTTTGTTTTTAATGAAAATAAAAGAGAAAGGCAATAGTATATAGTAAATGGACATTAACCTAATTGGGATAAAGTCTATATGTTTTGACTATGTGTATGCTTACTCAAAAAAAAGTTTTATTGGGTGTGGTAAAATAAAAAAATCAAAGTAGAATTATTTATTTTTTAGACAATCGTATGAGAGTTTGTTGTTTAGAGAGAGAAAATCTTTTAAGGGTGAAGAAAGGAATAAATAATAAAGGTTAGGATTCATACCAAGCTCACTACACATATAGATAGCCTACATATTTTAAATGTAGGAAATCTTTTTCAAACATTTGTCTTAGGATTTAATTAGCATGTATCATAAATAGGTTTACTTAAGATAACAAAAAGACAAATTCTCTACTAACTATATACCAAACTATTTTTCTTTCTAGTTAGATTATTTAACAAAAGTCATAAGTAAATGAGATTTCATTAGAAAAATATAACAAAATAAGAAATTGATTAATTTACTAGTGATTAAATTTATGAATAACAATTTAGTTTAAAGATATTTTAAAAATAATAAGAACAAAAGTCTTAAGTAAATGAGACTTAATTGGAAAATGATAACTAAAAAAGAAATTGATTGATTTACTAAATTTATGAATGACAATATCTAGTTTAAAGATATTTTTAAAATAATAGGAATGAAAGATCCAAAATGATAAGCTAGTTAATGGAAAAGAATTTGAGTGCTATGCATGTTTTCCTATGGTTCCTTTTTTTTTTTTTTGCATATCCTGCAATCATCGCGTTCCATGAAATGACCTCTCTTTGAGGCATTTAGTCAAACAATTCATGCCCTTTGCCTAAATGTGATGAAAATCACCCTTCTGTTAAGCTTTGATGGATGTCCACACGTGGATAAAACCTTCCAACCCATAGGCAGTGAGGGTGCTGGCAAAGGTTGCAGTGCGTGGCTTTATACCTGCACATTACATTCGCTTGAGAGTTTCTGAAGCCGTTTCAACAAATCCATCTTGCATATATCCTCCTCTACCGTGACATCGTTATCAGAAGCTCACATTTTAGCAGTGGCTAGAAGTACGCTGTCAAATATAAACTGATTTGATTGGACACCTGTTTGTTGCATTTGGCCTCGTGAAGTACTACAGAGTGGGAATGGTGGATGAATTTGAATTTGGTTTTGGCTTTTGCGCGTGTTAACGGGGCTGCTCACGGGAACGGGAAACAGATTCAGCCGTAGGTGATCAAATGGGCCCCACAAGAGCCAACTAAGCAGTCAAAGGCTTAGTGTGTGACCTTTAAGGCTAGCCAAGAGCATCACCACCTTCATTTGTTAACTTAAGGACTAGTATGAGGTTCTTTTTATACTCTTCACCCAAACTTGTTGTCTTAACAACCTCTATTCCTATTAGTCTTATCCATCTTTTTATCTTCATTTGAATTAATATCTATGGAAATTGGGCTCACGAGATTCCTTATGCCCCCTCTTCATACTATCTTTGTTTTCAAATTTAGAGTTAAAGTGTGATTACTAGCCAAATTAGCCAAACTATAGGTTGTCTTAAATCTTGAATTATTAGCCAAATTTAGATTCTCAAATTTAAAAAATTACCCAATTGACAAATATTAAAGTTTCAACAAAAATTATTTCTCTTCACGATAGTGATGACATTTGGTTGGCGTATGACAATTATGCACAATACATTTACTTCTTCATGGGTGTTGTTGAGGTTTTATTGGATGGATTCAAAAAACTAATTCTCTTTAAAAAAAATTAGATACATTATTTTAGTTTCTTGAAATAAATTATTTCCTTGTTAAATTTGTTCTTATATTTGAGTTCATTCTTCTACTATGTTGGCTATAGAAGTTAAAGAATTCATCTTCACTTTCTCAAAATAGCTTCCACATAATCTTTGATGCATTTGGTTTGAAATTTCTTGTTCTTGTTGACATTTTTGAGCTTTCTTATATAATTTGAATGTTTGCAAAGTTTTGTGTCATCCAAACTAAGTTTGGATATATATTTTATCAAATTAAATGGTTCTAAACGTTTTATTTAATTTTTATTTTTGTGTTTGAATTAGAAAAATAATACTTCTAACTAACCAAACGTAAAAATATAAATCTTAAGTAAACTTTTTAAAAAATATTTTCATGTTTATATGTTTAGTAAACTTTTTAAAAAATATTTTCATGTTTATATGTTTTCATGCTTATAGAGCTACTCTAATACTAAAAAAAATTGAAAACTAATTCTAAAAACTAGCAAATGACACATCTTTTATAATTTAATTTCAAATGTTTAAAAATAGAAAATTCGTATGATGCCCCAATTTTTTTCTACTATCCTTAATCATTAAATGAAAGCAATATTCAAATTTTAAAGATATTGAATAATTGCTAATTTTATTCTTAATGTTTCTAGAAAAGAGTTGATTTTCATTTGAAAAGAAAGTTTATATATCTCTTTGAGATTTTTTAAATAAAGGATAGTGTGTTGTTTTGACAATACTTTTTACATAAATAAATTATTATAATAAAATAAAAAACATAGTAATTATATCATTAGAATAAATATATTTCAAACTTAGAGAAAATAATGAAAGAGTTTTGTCAAGTTAGTACTTACGTTAACAACTTCTATTATTAAAATCATGAAATTTCAACAATCTATATTAATATTTTTAAATATTTCTTGAATTTGACCATGTAGAATTTTTATTACCAATATTTTAGATCAAACACCATGATCTATCATAGAATAAGAAAGCAAAAGAAGATAAAAATATTCTCTTGCCCTAATGATTGGTCATGGTATTTAATCCAAAATGTTGGTAATAAAAATTGTACATGATCAAATCCAATTTTTTTTTAGTTAAACCTCTCTTATATTAATTAGCAGGATTTGAACTAACTCATAATACCTTGTCTTACATCCTAGGATGTCTTTTTCAAATAGTTTATATGATAGCTCAATTTGATTGTATGATGATGACCCAATGACTCACTTAAGAATGCCCATTAATTGAAAAATTGAAAACCTATGTTTCATGCACTAAAAGAATACACTCTCGATTATTTCTTCTCTTTTTTGCACATGCATATTTTCTCGTGTGGATAGTTAGAAAATTTCTTGTAGATATTTCCAAGTGAATCTTACGTAGGAGTCACATCGACAAAATTTGTAAAATTTAAGAAAGGACCATATGATATATTTAATGATTGTCTTATGTTCCCAAACATTAATTGAAGAGAGAAATCAAACAACAAATGATGTATTACAATGATTTTTGTCAATATTTTTCTTCTAGTGATTAAATATAAGGTCATATCAATAGATATGTCACCTTCTTAGATCTATGTGAAAGCGTTAAAAATTACTAACCCAAATTAGATATATTCTTTTAAGATATTGTTCATCTAGTGTTCTTTCATTTTCTTTTCATCCCAATTCTCTAAATTTTAAATACAAATAATTTCAGAAGGATAGTAATGATTTTCTCCATATGCAAGAATCTATTTCTAATATTAATAATGTAAAAATAAATATAAATTTTACTTCAAATGTCATTGTTATAAAGCACTTAACACAAATGAGATTTAAAAGACTTCATGATAGTGGATCATAGTATTTGATCTAAAATGTTTGTAATAATACTCTACATGATCAAATCCATAAAATATTCATTAAACATGTCTTATAAGCTGATTAGGAGGATTTGTCTAAGTCTTAATACCTTATCTTACACCATGTTAGCATACCTTTTTTTTCTGCAGAATTTGACACCTTAATTTGATTATATGATGCTAAAAGTGACTCAATGACTCAAACAAGAATGACCATGAATTGGAAATTTGAGAAAATATTTTTTTTTCGTGATGAAAATGCCTAATAATGGGTTGTGCTCCATATTAGGAAAGATATACATTATCCACATCAAAGAAATTAATTAATGGTGACCGCCACTTCAGTGTATGCATTATATATTTTTATTTAAGCATCACTTATGACAATATCTATTTCCACATTTTAGAGTTTCTTTAAAATTTTACAAAAGTAATAGTTGTCGAAAAAGAGGTCATTCTCTTTCATATATTTTTCTTCAGTTGTGAACAAAAGAGTATTTTAATGACACTTAACAAATACTTGATGGTATTCATTTGTCTCATGACATTTGGCCCTTAGGGTTCAACACCCCTTAGTTGAGGAAAATGTTTATCCAAATCCCTCAAATAAAATGGGTGAATTTGAGCACAAGAATGTTGATGAAGATAACTTCTATATTCAATTGCCTGTTAATTTTTGCATTAATGTTTTAGATCACACTATGTGATCCATCATAAGAATGAAGTAGTGCTAAAGTAGAAGATGTATTCAAAACGTTGATATAAAAATTTACACAGATTCAAATTAAAAACTATATTCATCAATTCATAAATTAAAAAAAAATAATAAATTTGATTACAATGTTGTTACACATAGCCCAAAACTCTTGTTGCAAGATTATCAAGATAAAAGAAAAGTACACCTTTCATTCAACTTTCACCTAATTTCAACCTACTACTATTTTTGTAATATCTACACCGAAGATGATTTATGAATTTTTTTTGGTGCAATGAATGCAAATTAGATGATATCTACCTCTCTACATGGCAATCATGGCAGGTTTCGCATTGAATTGCGACTTCTCTTTTATCAAAGAAGGGAGAGGTATAATGCTATGGGATAAATATCATCTCACCCGATCTAGCAAAAGGTCAAATGGACGGGGTACTAGAAAGTACCGCCTTTCTTCTTCTCATCCCTTCTTCAACTCGGCCAAATTCAAACTCTAGCATTACCGCTTACAAACTCTAAGTAGAAGCAATACGCTAGGGCCCCGTTTGTTTCACAGAATTGGGAGTGACACTTCCCATTTTTGGGAGTGACACTTCTCATTTTTGCAAATCCGCTGTTTGTTTCTCTAAATTGCAATTCTGGATTCGTCAAGCAAAACTGGGTTTAGACACCAAAATGAGTGGCATCATCTTCCCACTAAATAGGTGGAATTAGAAATCATACCCTGGTTTTGCGATAATAAGGTTTTGAGTCAAATTCCAATTCCCCAAGATGCAAAACCTGATTTTGTGATAATAAGGTTTTGACTCAATTTCAATTCCGCAAAACAAACGGGGCCTAGAAGTTATCAGCCAGAACAAGGTTTCAAATAAATTATATTCTATCATGTAGTGCAAAATATTTTGGTAGTTTTCCTCTTATAAACTATTAGTGTATATTTTCTCTCGAGTATTTTTAGATCTTTTATAACAGCATAAAGGTGAATTCGAATATGTGGGTTTTATTCTTTTTTATTTATTTTTAATTAGGAGTTATCGATATATAAATATAATAAAATATGATATAATTTTTTAAAATTAGGCTTTTTAATTTTATGCTATCTATTTATTATGTAGATATATTTTTTGTAATTATGATCTATTATTTTTCTCATGTTCATATATATATTTTTATCTCTATCTTATTTATTTATTATTTTTCACACTTATTTCTATGAAAATATTTTCTACTATAATATAGTTCATTTTAAAAAAAGATCTTGGAACTCATTTATAATTGGTGGGTTTATCTTTGCTATTATAGTCATTTTGACATAATTTAAGTTTTTAAATTCAGATTTGAATTAAATTTACAATTATTCTGACATGGGCTTATCTTTGTGATTGTAATCATTTTGACCTAATTTTAATTTTTAAATATGTATGTCCCATTTAAAAGTAGTTTAACGAACAATCGATATTGGAAGGTGAATAGAAAAGTAGACAGATGAATCTCATTGATTCATGAGTTCAATAAACTAGACTTCAATGATGCAGCTAAAGGGACCATGATCTTCAAGTGCAAGGTGTGTTCTATGAAAAAAAAAAAAGATCTAGTGATACTGACATTGGTACCAAAACATTGAGATGGAACAAATAATCTACCAAAAGAAAAAGCTCCTCTATAAGACCTGAAACTAGTAGCGTGTAGTCAAATATTTCACAGATAATCATAGAAGGTGATTAACTAAACATCATATATGGACTCAAAAGAATATAGGTTTTTGGTTGGAAATTAAAATGTGTTAGAGGAAACCCGATACAAACCCTATCTATTTTTTCAAAATATGAGATCATATATTATTATAAAGAAGCTAATATAGTGGCAAATCACTTGGTAATGACATACCAACCCAGAAGAACCTACCTGGTCATTCCAATAAGAAAATAAAAAATTTCCATTTTGTGGAAAATTTTCCCATGAAAACATTAAGAGATTCTTTGACCTTGACTATCATCATGTAGAAGAATCAATTTGATTGTTTGTTGGAGAAGAACTCTCGGGTGCAACATTCCAAGTCATTTATCCATCCTAGGTGCTTTCCATTTTTATATCAAATTATTTTGACCTACTTCAAAACTATGGATTTTTGGTAGAATTAAGGGTTCATTATGTAAAAGAGGAGTATATAAGTGGAGATGCCCTAGAATAAGTAGTAAAAATTTAAAAAAAAATCATGAAGGAAAATCATGAGTTGGGGGGCTTCCCTCAAAGGTACCTCAAAACAAAATGTTCATTATATGAGGCTATGAAGTATAAGATTATGCCAATCTCTATGATCAAACTCCACAACTGGCTTGGCCAATGAACGAGATTCAATGCTTAATAGGATCAATCTCTCCTGCACTTTTGGCTCTTATAAACCAAGGCGGGTACACCTTTACTATAGATAAGAAGATCTGGTTTTCTCACAATCTATTTTTTATTCCTTATCTTAGAATGGTATCATCTTCCAAGATAAATTTATCGAAATGCTACCTAACTTCTCACTTCCTACTTTCAGTTGTCTTATTTTCCTATTCATTATTCTTTTGTTTCTATTTTTACCCCTATCTCTTTTACTTCTATAATTCTTCTACTATTTTGTTCTGATAAGTATGTATGATATTAAAGACTAGTGCTAGGATCTTCCTTTTAGTATAGAGTCAATTTCATTTTTGAGATCTTAATTTGTCACCCTATAGGACAATTTCAAATTTATAGCTTGTATAAATATATCACCTATCTAATTCCTCATACAAGATAAGATCACTTATGCTACCAAAACTTATCCACTCGAATCTAAATCTACTTGAAGAGACCAATCGGAAAATCTGTTGTAAAGACCCTAATATCTTCAAATGATTTACAATATACTTGATATTTACATCATTCTAACATATGAAATTTATCATATAAGAGTTCAAATGGTATTCAAATACTTGAATTGAAAACTATAGAGAACTGAACTTCAAAGAAACTTTTATACCACAAGTTGCATATAAAAGTATTGATTGTATTATATTTTTTGATGATCAAAACATTACATATTAAAGTTCCTTATATATAAATACTCGAAAGAGGTCATGCCTCTTCAAAAATTCTTTTGGAAATAAACAATAGACTAACAAAATTTAACATACCTAACTTATGCTCTAATGAGCCATGTATGTGCCTTTGTGATATGAATAACATACTTCAAAGATGCATAGGTTTCTACATCCTTAATTATATCCCTCATGGACCCATGGTATACTCGATGTTGATCATGCTCTCCAAGTCACTGTGAACCTTTTCTAGTGAGGGGTCCTTCTTTGCATTATCCAAGGCCTCTCAGATAATTGTTTGACATTTTGTCAGCCATTCACCCTGACCTTTTGGATTTCCATCTTCTCTGACTAAGGGTGGAAATCCTCTACCCACCACATCTTCAAATCCTTTGATTTCATCTTTCATCCCATGATACATTTCTTTATGGTCATTAATCAAACATTGGGGAGACACACATGCTTCATTATCATGAGGATTTCTTTACTTCAATTATCCAAGTTTTTTAAAATCAATCTCTCCCTTAGTATTTTATGTTCCTTGACAACCTTATAACTTTTTGACTATGATACCCAAGATCTCTCATCCCATGTCATAAATTTTGTAAATCTTTTCTTCGTCATTAAAGAAACTATATCAAACTTAGCATTCATTATCTGAGATCTTAACTGTTGATTCTTCATACTTATTTTCTCATACTATTCCTTCCACCGAGAATCCTTTCCTTGAGCACATGCAATTTATTTCGGAGCTTCCCTAAATACATCCTTTAGAGAATCATTCTCTCTAAGTAGCCTCTCACTTTTCACCTTGTACATATATCTTTCCCTGATCAACATTTTAATATGATCCTTATTTAACTTGGCAATATTAATACCCAAGTATATAGTAGCAAGTGGATTAGCATGTCCTACTTTTAAGGTTATTATGTGACCAAATGATTTCTCAGTGTCATTGATCAGAGGCTTCTTGTGAGGAGTATACCAAGACCACAGTAGGAGGGATTTATCATCATGGTTATACCATGATCTAGTGTAGACCTTTATCACTCCTTCTGGACTAAACTTTCTCTTCACCCCACTGTTATGCAAAAAAGTGTCAAACACCAAAGCTAAATTTATATTTGATCCCAAGAAGATCATTACACCATCCTCCTCTAGAAATTTCCTTGCCTTTTCTGGGGTCATATTGTTCATCTCATTCTCAACATATACCTTAAAAGTGTCTAAAATCCAATTCTTATTTGTTGGAGTAATGTGTACAAATGAATTTCCCAGTATCTTCCCTTTGTACCTATATAGAAAAGATTTGAAAAAAGGAGTACCACTGAGCTGATCATTTGAAACAAGGGATGTGTGGGAGAGTTCCCTTGTGTCTTCATTCATACTCTCAAAAGTCTCGCTTATTTATTTCTCTTTGTTTTTAGGAGGTTGATAATCCTCAATTCTAGATTTATAATATGATCTAATTGGTGTTGAGGAACATCCTCATATGAGGATTCATCACTAGTAGAAGATATAAGCTCAATTTCTTACAACTCTTTCCTTTTTCACTCTATTTTTCTATTATACTCATCAATGGATTTCTCTACCTTATCCTCTTCAATATTTCTGAGAATATCATCATTGAGAGAAATGGATATGAGTATATCCACTCAATCCTTTTTTCCTCTTATCCTAATCAATATATCCCTTAGGATTAAACTCTTCTCTGGGAGCAGTCTGTCTCATGTTGTATTATGTTAGTTTGTCCTAAATTTGATCATAGCCTTTTCTTGTCACCATGATGAAATCTCCACAACACAATGATCTAGGTAAAATTGATTGATTTTAATGTGCACCCAAATTCATGAAACTTGATTGTTCCAATTTCCTAACAATCTCTAAATAAGCAATCCTATAAAGAATAGTTTTGGGTAACATGAAAGGCGTGCCCTCAAAGCCATATACTCTACCCATGGTGTAGTCAACAAACAATACCACTCACCCCAATTATGATCCACAATTTTCTTGTCATCCTCTTCTTAGGGCGTTAAAAATATCTTGATCTCATTTGATAGTGAATAGTCACTAGGGTAGTTGTATACCCTATACAAGGTTTTAACAAAATACTCCTCAAAGTAGTAATAGTTTGACCTTGCAAACATATTTTCGCAAATGCAATTCCATGATTGGATAAGCAACAATTGTCCATCCTTATCAAACTATGTGATTTTTAATTGTTCGGGCCACATTTCAATCTCTTGGCCAAAGGTGCATCAACAATAAATAATGTTTAATGTAGGTCTTTGAAGGTTTTTTCTTAATGAAACTTAACCTTAAGTTTATCATTTTGAATACATGTGTTTCATAGTTAAAAGGTCTGGCATTTTGGCCCTAAACATTAGCAATAATCACCATTGGTTCAATTGACATAAAGTCAGGGGCCTCTAAGCCCACCACTTGACCAATAGAGTAATAAGTATACTTCAAGTATGATTCAAAAAAATCAACATGAAAATGGGGGGCATCATCATCTTTTGGTGGAACTGGTTTATTATCTTTCTTAGGCATGTGCAAGGGTAACCTCCACCCTTTGTAAGTGGTATCCATCCTATAGTATTGATTTCTTGACTCTTCAAGTACAATTTGGTAGTCACATGTATCATCTAGGTCAAACACCTAGAAGATTGCAATTTTGGATATATGTATAAAAGGTGTTAGAATAAATGAGAGGGGGGGTGGGGCGGTGAATCAGTGGCCTAAACAATATTCTAATAAATCAACCCAAAAACTTATTACCATAATATTATGCCTCTAGTTATCTTTAGTTCTACAAGATGAATGCCTTCAAACAATCTTAATAAATAACTACTGCTCGGAGTTCACTGTTAAACCTTATTCTTACTGTTTACCGATTAGCAGTCTTTCATTTACTGAAAAACAATAAATTGCTTAGTGTATACCAATCAATCCAGATTAGTTATGTGTAATGCAAAACACTAAAGTAATGACACATAAACACATTGACACATGGATTTTTAACGTGGAAAGCCTGTTAAGGGAAAAACCACTTGGGACCGGTAACCCAAAATTTTCACTCTTCTGAAGTGATCTCGGTGTAGAACTAACCATGTTTAAGGTTGTAAACACTATGTTAGGTGTGACCTTGTTAGAGGATTTAAATAGAATAGTTTGTCACTTGATATCGGGTATCTCTATGCTACCTTCTATGACCAAACCTAGTGTAGTTTGTCAAATGGTATATGGCATCTCATGCTATCTTCATGATCAAGATTTTTGATACTCCTTGGGATGTATCTCAATATAGAAAAGATTTTTTACTCCTGCTCGGTTAAGAGACTTTTTGAATCAATGGTTAAACTGAAACAATAAATGATCTGTTCACATATACAACTTATCAACTTGCAGATTTTTTAGATCTATTGTAAGCTCATAATACCTTTCTGATCAATGTATCTTTTCAATACCTTTTCTCCACTTCTTTCTTCTCGGTGATGCTATGCTTTTTTGTTTCTCGATGTCTGCAAAATTCTTTAGCTCTTTCCTCAGCTTGATTGATTAGGACTGTATGAAGTTGTTCTTCATCAGTTTCTCTTTAGCATCCTCTTTCTCTATTCACTCCCCTAATTCATAATGAATCATATTGTCTCTTTGTAGACATGATATCACTGTTTCTCACTTCTTGATTTTCTTTTTCTTGGTGTGATCCACAATTTTAGCCAATATTTCTTTAAATCTTTACTTCGGTTTTATCCCGTAGATTTCTCCTTGACAACTGGATAAAAAATCTTTAAATCTTTTACTTATCTCTGGCTTTAACTTGTCGATTAAAACAATGTTAAGAACCAATTAAATCTATCTTTAGCTCTCGCCAGCTAAGTATTTTGTTGTTTCTAAACTTCGGTGCTTTTTAGTGTTTAACTCTTAGATAGCTTCGATCAACACTTCAATTCTCCTTGAGCATCTCCGTCGGGGTTATCTATCCATTGGGCATCACTCTGAAGTTCTTCTCGTCAGTAATGCTTGTGATTCTTCTCGTTGGTAATGCTTGTCGGTTTTATTTCTTGGGCATCACTGTGACTTTTCTCTCGGGTTTCTCTGTCTGTCGGGTTCCACTAACCGTCGGTGTTTGTAGTCACTTAATGAAAGCTGGTCTTTTATGCATTACTAAAAGCATAATATTTATCTCTCTGATTCTCTCAAGTCTTTGACACTTTGTATATAATCGACCAGATTATATTAAGTTGACATCAATGACAATACAATCCATTAACTAATTTAATGTCTTGCATTATCTTTCTGTATTTCGGTGATCAACTTGACTTCTTCAACCATTCAATCAATTATATGTCATCAATCTCTCCCTTTGGCATTGATGGTAACACACTACATTATCACACTATATTATTACTAATACAATATGAAATATATCAAGTGTATTTCATCTATCTCTTCCAAATCTTCTTTTTCTATAACTAATACAAATGTCTGGCTCTCAGTGAGCTCATATAGCTTAGATTTGTTTCTTTCAGAGTGTCATCTTCAATCTTCAATGCCTTTACTAGATAGATGTAGCAGCTTCTATCTCTATTCGTAATATGTGCTCTGCCTTGACTGTTCCCCTCCTTGATCATCTCTTTTTCCTTTGACAACAATCTCTCCCTTAGTATGTATTCTCTCCCTCATGTTACTTCTCTTCCTTTGATGGATATTTCATATGTAATCTCTCCCTTTGGATAATGATTAACTGTCCCTTTAAATTCTTAGGAACTTCACTATATGGATAATGAATGGATGATGATACAATCTCTCCCTGATAATGAGATAATCTCTCCCTTTGACAACAATGCCAAACAATTCTTCCATATCATCTTCCATCCCTTTTTATAATATACTTCTTGAATTTCCCTACCCATCAGCAATACAGTGACTCAGGTGTTTGGTGTAGGTATGTACCTTGTTGTGTACATATGTATCATTTCAGTCCATATCTTGCTTCCATCAACATGAATGCTCTTCTGATTTGTGTATAGGCTGATGCAATCTCCTAGTCAGCTTACTCATCGATAGACAAGTTTTGGACCCCTAGTTGTTGTCTCAGGTACTCAAATGTATCTTTCAGTAATGGCTTTGTCAATATATTAGCTAATTGTTATTTGGATTGAACATATTCTAGTATCACTTCTTTTTCTTGCACTTGTTCTCTTAAGTAGTGATACTTGACAACAATGCGCTTAGTCTTAGCATGCATGATTGGATTCTTAGAAATGTTAATTGCACTGGTATTATCACAATAGATAATCATTGGTTCAAGAATCTTCATATTCATACCTTCCAAAAACTATTTGATCCATGCAATATTGGAGCAATTTGTAGCAGCAACCACATATTCTGCTTGTGCAGTAGACTGAGAGATGCATCCTTGCTTCTAGATGATCCATGTGACAAGTCTGTCACCTATGAAGAATGCTCCTCCAGTTGTGCTCTTTTGGTCATCAATGTTTCCAGCCCAATCAACATTTGTATAGACTTGAAGCTCAAATTTTCCTTCTCTTGTATACCATAAGCCATAGTCCTCAATGTTCTTTAGATATTTCAGAATTCTCTTGACAATAGTCATATGTGATTCTTTGGGATTAGCAGAGAATCTTGCAACTATTCCAACTACATGTGCTAATTCTGGTCTGGTATGAACAACATATATTAGTTTTCCAATCATTGATCTATACAAGGTCTAATTTACCTCATTTAATTTGTTTTCCTTTGTTAGCTTAAATACGGTAGCCATAGGTGTTCCAACTGGTTTGGAATCTTCCATCTTGAATATCTTTAGCACTTTCTTGATGTATTTGGACTGAGTGATATATATGCCTGCATCTTGTTGAAGAATCTATAGACCAAGAAATAATTTGATCTCCCCAAACATAGACATTTCAAACTCTTTTCTCATTTCATTAGCAAAGGATTTTCATAACATTTCATTTCCCCAAAAAATGATATCATCAACAAATATTTCAGCAATCAGAATATGACCATTGGTATCTTCTTTTAAGTACAAATTGCTATTTTCACTTGTTCTTACAAATTCAATGCTTATGAGATAGGAGTGAAGTGTTTCACACCAGGCTCTAGGCGCTTGTTTCAATCCATACAAGGCTTTATTTAGTCTATATACCATGTTTCTCTTGTCTGGATTAACAAACCCTTCTGGTTGTTCAATGTATACCTCTTCTTCCAGTATTCGATTTAGGAATGTAGATTTGAGATCCATCTAGTATACCTTGAATCCTTTGAATGCAACATAAGAAAGTAATATTATTACTCCTTCTAGCCTAGAAACGGGTGCAAAGGTTTCTCCATAATCAATACCTTCCTCTTGTGCATACCCCTTGCATACTAATCTTTCTTTATTCCTTGTGACTTCTCCATTCTCATTCATTTTGTTTCTGAATATCCATTTGGTACCGATGACATTCTTGTCATCAGGTCTTGGTACTAGTGTCCATGTACTATTCTTCTCAATCTATTATATTTCTTCATTCATAGCACTGACCCATTCTTCATTTTCAAGTGCAGTATTAACAGATTTAGGCTCAAAATCACAAAGTAAACATCTAGTGTTTAGTGACTTACTTCTTGTTCTCATTCCAGCCTTCTTGTCTCCTATGATCTGATTTTGTGGATGATGTCTTCTGACATACTTGGCAAGTTTTGGTTCAGCTCTTTGTCCATCATTCTGATCATCATCTTGACCTTCATTCTGATCTCCATCACTCAGAACATCATCTTGAGTATTTTCCTGATTTTTGGTAATTGCAGCCTGATGCTCGGGTGCAATGTTCTATTGCTCAGGAGCGATACACTATTTCGCAAGTAGAGTGTTAGGTTCTTCAGTATAAACAAACTTGTTGTATTCTTCTGGTTCTTTTCTTCTTTCCTTATCATTCTTTTCTGCAAGTTCATCTATTCTTACATTTGCACTTTCAATGATTTTGTTAGAGGACTTGTTAATACATTTATAAGCCTTGTTTTTGGTGGAATACCCTAGAAAGATACCTTCATCACTTTTTGGAGTCAAGATTTCCATTTCTTTCATCTTTCAAAATATAACATTGACTACCAAAATTTTTGAAGTAACTTACTTTGGGTGTGTAACCATACCAAGGCTCATATGGTGTATTCTTTGTGTCCTTCTTCAATTGTACTTTGTTTAATGTGTAGACATCAGTGGTGTTCTTGGTGTAGAAGCCTGTCTTTTAATTCCATGCTCATTGCAATAGTTAGTGAATTCATCTGAAATAAATTCCCCTTCTGTATCTGATCTTAAGCATTTCAATTCCTTACCACTTTTTTTCTACCATAGCCTTGTACCATTTAAACATCTTGAATGCTTCTGATTTATCTTTTAAGAACATAACTGTCATCATTCTAGAATAACCATCTACAAAAAGAATGAAATACCTATCTCCATAGTAACTCTTTGTCCTCATGGGTCTACATAAATTAGTATGGACTAATTCTAGAATTGCATTAGATGTATGGGATTTACTCTTGAAACTAGACTTTGTCATCTTAGCTTTTTGACAATTCTTGCATATGATATGCTCGGGCTTTGACATGCTCAGTAAGCCTCTGACTCTTCTTTTATTGCTTATCTTTATCATGTTGTCAAAATTCAAATGAAATAGCCTCTTATGCCACAACCACATGTCTTCATTTCTAGCCATTAAACAAGTGGTTTTAATATCATCAAGATATAAAAGGTTACCTTTTGTCTATTCACCAGTTCCAATCAACCTTCCTGATTCATTGAAGATCTTTTCCTTCTTATTCTCAAATGATACTCGGTGACCTATATTATTCAGCTGTGAAATACTTAATAGATTATAATTTAGTCCTTTTACGTAGTAAGCATTTTCACATTTGATCATGTTATTCAACATTATGGTTCCTTTACCTTCAACTGGACAAGGTTTGTCATTACCCATTCTTACTGATCCACCATTATAGTATTCAAAAGTTTCAAACTTTTGTTTATCACAGGTCATGTGGTGAGTGCAGCCACTATCTATAATCCAGACATCATTTTTACTAACCTTAGAAATAAGTACAGTCTCTACATACCTTTCTTCTTCATAAACTGAATCATCCTTCATGGCTACAAATACCATCTCAATGTCTTCTTCAAATTCGGCGTCAATATCATCAGCTCTGTTCTCTACCAGGTAACAAGATTTCTTTCCTTTTTCCTTGTAGTCTCGGGTATCTCTTCTGTGAGATTGTCGGTTGGTTCGGTAATCTCTTTTATCAACTCAGTCAAACTTCTTTTCATATGTTATGTCATTACTTCTTTCATCTTTTCTTCTTTTAGGACATCTTGCAGCAAAGTGTCCAATCTCTTTACAATTAAAACATACAAGTGGTAATTTACCTTTGTATCTACCTTTGCCTCTCTGCAATCTTCTTTCCATTAGTGCTTCAATCTCATCAAGTCCTCGATTCTCATTATCACTTTCACTATCATTCCTAATAGTGTGTCTATGACTTGACTTACTTATTTTCAAAGAAGATTTAAATGCAGACTCTATAGATGGTAAGACACTGTTATCAAAGTTATTCATCTCAAATGAAATCACTCTACCAATCAGACTATCTAGAGTAACATTATTGTTTGCAAATACTCTCATTTATTGTATAGCAAATACGCTAATAGCATATATAGGTAGTAAGGTTCTTAGGATTTTACTTACCACTATCTCTTCTTCAAGTACACCTCCAACTCCTCGGATAACATTGACTACCTCTTTGATTCTACAGCTATACTAAGTGATATTTTCTCCTTCTTTCATTCTTAGGTCATGAAACCTCCCTCTTAGGATTTCTACCTTGGCTCTTAGTACATTAGCATCTCCTCCATGTACTAGCTTCAATTTATCCCATATTTTCTTTGCATAGCTGCAGGTTTTGGCATCTTCAAACTCAACATTGGAGAGTGAGGAAGCAAGTTCTATCATCATGCAATTATGCTCATGTTTTTCTCTCAATTTCTCAAGTGTGTGAGGTCCTCTAGGAAACACATATTCAGTATCTAGGTGTTGAGTAACATCATTACCAATACCTAATATGTGGAGTCTTATTTTTCTTTTCCATGATGCAAAGTTGTCGTTATTCAAATTGGGCACATCTCGCTTGTTCATCTTGTGATCTTTTTCTTAAGCTATTAAAATCCCTTTCTAAGCACACAAGCTTTGATACCAATTTTTAGAATAACTGAGAGGAGGGGGGGGGGGGGGGGAATCAGNGGGGGGGGGGGGGGGGGGGGTGAATCAGTGGCCTCAAAAATATTCCAATAAATTAACCCAAAAAATTAGTACCACAATATTAAGCCTCCAGTTATCTTCAATCCTACAAGATGAATTCCTTCAAACAATCTTAATAAATAACTATTGCTCGGAGTTCACTGTTAAACCTTATTCTTACTGTTTACCGATTAGCAGTCTTTCATTTACCAAAAAATAGTAAATTTCTTAGTGTATACCGATCAATATAGATTAGTTATGTGTAATGAAAAACACTAAAGTAATGACTCATAAACACATTGACACATAGATTTTTAACGTCGAAACCCTGTTAAGGGAAAAACCACTTGGGACCGGTAACCCAAATTTTTCACTCTTCTGAAGTGAGCTTGGAGAAGAGCCAACCTTGTTAAAGGTTACAAACAAACTATTAGGTGTGACCTTGTTAGAGGATTTAAATAGAATATTTTATCACTTGATATCAGACATCTCTATGCTACCTTCTATGACCAAACCTAGTGTCATTTTTCAAATGCTATATGGCATCTCATTCTATCTTCATGATCAAAATTTGTGATACTCCTTGGGATGTATCTCAATATAGAAAGGATTCTTAAGTCCTCCTCAGTTAAGAGACTTTCTAAATCAATGGTTAAACTGAAATAGTAAATGATCTATTCACATATACCACTTATCAACTTGCAGATTTTCAGATTTATTGTTAGCTCATAATATCTTTCTGATCAATGTATTTTTTCAATACCTTTGCTTCACTTCTTTCTGCTCGATGATGTTGTGCTTCTCTATTGCTCAGTGTCTGTAGAATTCTTTAGCTCTTTCCTCAGCTTGATTGATCAGGACTGTATGAAGTTGTTCTTCATCAGTTTCTCTTCAACATCCCCTTTCTCTATTCACTCCCCTAATTCATAATGAATTAGATTGTCTCTTTATAGACATGATATCACCATTTCTCACTTCTTGATTTTCTTGTTCTTGGTGTGATCCACAATTTTAGCCAATCTCGCTTTAAAGATTTACTTCAGTTTTATCTTGTATATTTCTCCTTGACAACTAAATAAAACAACTTTAAATCTTTTATTTATCTCTAGATTTAACTTGTCGATTAAAACAATGTTAACAACCAGTTAACTCTATCTTTAGCTCTTGCCAGCTAGGTATTTTTTCGTTTCTAAACTTCAGTTATTTTTCGGTGTTCAACTCTTAGATAGCTTCGGTCAACTCTTCAGTTCTCCTCGGGCATCTCCGTCGAGGTTGTCTGTCCGTTGGGCATCATTGTGAATTTCTGCTCATCGGTAATGCTTATGATTCTTGTCGTGGGTAATTCTTGTGATTCTGATCATCATTAATGCTTGTGATTCTACTTGTCGATAATGCTTGTCGATTTTTTTGCTTGGGCATCACTGTGACTTTGCTCTCAGGTTTCTCTGTCCATCGGTTTCCACTAACCATCGATGTTTGTAGTCACTTAGTGACTGTTGGTCTTTTATGCATTACTGAAAGCATAATATTTATCTCTCTGATTCTTTGAAGTCTTTGACACTTTGTATATAACCGATGAGATTATATCAAGTTGACATCAATGACAATACAATCCATTAACCGATTTAATGTCTTGCATTATCTTTCTGCATTTCGGTGATCAACTTAACATCATCAACCATTCAATCAGTTATATGTCATCAAAAGGTTCACCTTGTAGATTGCAGATGGCCTTATGCTTTGCGTTATAATGTTTTTCCATAAGTTTGAGTATATCAATGCTTACAAAAATGTTCAACACTACTAGTTTCCCCAAATTAAATTTCCATGGGTTACAAACTAGTTCATGCCTAATTCTTTGATTATAAAGAATAATTTACAACTCACAGCCTTGAATAATTTTCCATATATCACCAATGTATCTATTCCTTTCCGCAAATATCTCTAGAGATGGCCTTAATTGTGTGGTTCTTTTAGATTTTAGCCTAGATGGTAACAAAAATCTACTATGAGTTAAAGATCTAGAACAAAAAAAATTATGTGGTCAGTAACTAAAGAGTTCTATATACACCGAGTAATAGTGAACACCGAGTAAATATAGTGTATACCAAGCATAGTTATAACTGAGCTAGGGATCACCGATATTGTTAGTAATAACTGAGATGGGGGGGGTGGTGAATCAGTGGCCTTAAAAATTAATCCTTAAATCAACCCTTCAAACTTATAACCACAAATTATGTCTCAAGTTATCTTATGTACTACAAGATGAATGCCATGAAATACTTATATCAATTTACTACCCGTCGGATTGCTTTGTTAAACCTTCTTTTGTATGTTTACCGATAAGAAGTCGCCTATTTACTAAAATACAGTAAATATGCAGAGTATACTGATCAATCCAGAATTAACTATGTAAGAGACAAGATAGTAAAGAAATGAATCATACACACATAACACATGGATTTTAATGTGGAAACCCTGTTAAGGGAAAAACCTCTGGGACTGATACCCCAAATTTTTACTCTTCTAAAGTGAGCCCTGTTAAGATCCAACTTTGTTAAAGGTTACAAACACACTATTAGGTGTGACCTTGTTAGAGGATTTAGAAATAGTTTTTCAACTAGTATCTGACATCTAATGCTACCATCCTTGATCAAATGCTCACTTGGCCTGTCAATAGGTATCGGGCATATCCAATGCTACTTTTGTGATCAAACTTTTTGACACTCCTTGGGATGTATCTTAATTGAAAAAGACTTTTAAGTCCTACTCAGTTAAGAGGCTTATATGCTTCAATGGTTAAACTAAAACACTAATGATCTATTCATACATACAACTCAATTATAGATTTTCAGATCTATTGTAGGTCCATTACTTCACTGATCAATATAATCAAATATATACCTTTGCTCCACACTTGTTCTGCTCTGTGATGCTCATCTCACTGTTCGTTAGTGTCTGCAGAATCTAGTTCTTCCTTTAGCTTGTTGATTAGGACTGAAATGGAGACTTTCTTCTCCTTCAGATTTTCTTTAGCATCTTTCCTCTTCTCTTGTTCACCCCACATGCACAATTCGTAATGAATTGAGCTTGTCTCTTATAGACATGATTTCCTCTTTTCTTGGCTTTCTTGATCTTGGCGTGTTCAACAATATTTGCCAAAAAATTTAAAGAAAATATCCAGTCTTATCTCATAGAGATCTTCTTTCCAACTAGACAAAGCAACTTTAAATCTATTACTTATCTCCGGCTTTATCTGGATGATTAAAACAATGATAAGTATCTGTTAACTCTATATTTAGCTTCTTGACAACTAAGCATTTTTTCATTTTTTGAACTCTCTATTCTGTCAGTCAACACTTTAGTTAGTCATCAGTGATAACTGACTATTCCTTTAGTGTGACTTTAGTTGTCCTCAGGATCTCCATCCTTGTCTTTTCCATCAGGAAACACTAAGATTATGTCCATCGGGTTACTCTATGTTTTGCTCGTCGGGAAACACTGTAACTCTTCTTGTCAGTATTGCTGTGCATTTCCTCATCGGGCAACACTGTGACTTTGTTCTTTTACTCTGACCATCGGGTGCACTCCGTCGATGTATGTAGTCACTTAGTGAATACTTGACTTGTATGCATTACTGATAGCATAGTCTTGGTTCATGAGTTCTTTGAAGTCTTTTGGCAGTATTTCTATAACCATACAGATTATATCAAGTTGACATCAATGACAATACAATACATTAACTGATTTAATGCCTTGCATGATCATCAACTCAATATCTTCAAACATTCAATCAGTTACATGTCATCAGATACATCACGGTATTGACCAAACAATTTAATCAAATTGAAGCCGACTAAACTGGTGAGCTAGAAAATTGATGATTCCAAGGTAATTGATAAGATTTGTTATGAAGATCAAATGGATGTTAAAATTCAAGGATGATCGGATGGAGAAGATTGAAATGTGTTTTTGACACAACTGCCGAGAAAAGTTTAAGCGGCACAATCAACGATGGAGATTAAGAAAAAAAATCTAAAGGATGGAAATTAAATGAGATATGATGTCTATATAAGAGACAAGAGATTCATTATGAATGATGATGCACATACATGCAAAATTCATGCATGAGTTATCAAACAGGTTGAAGAAAGAACCAAGAAATTTTGCAGACAACACCGAGCGATAGAGGAAAGAGCATTTACTGAGAAAAATAGAGTATGAAGAATCAAAGGAAGTGAAGTGAACAAATTGATCAGAGTTATTATGTACATAGCATAGATCCAAAAATCTTTAAACAAAGTTGTATTTGAATCAGATCATTAGTGCATCAGTTTAACCATTGTTACAGATAAATCTCTTAACCGAGTAGGACGTGAAAGTCTTTATTATGATATTCTAATGAATGTTGAGTGTTTTCTTGTTGACCCCATAGTGAATGATTGGTCAAGAGAGAACCATTAGTGATAAATCCTCTAACCAGGTCATATTGAACAGTGTGCATTGTAACCTTTAATAGGGTTGGCTATTAACTGAGCTCACTTTAGAAGAGTGAAATATTTTGGGTTACCAGTCCTAGGTGGTTTTTCTCTTAGCAGGGTTTTCACGTTAAAAATATATATGTCAATGTGTATGATTGTTGTGGTTTTAAATTTTTCTTTACACATTAATTTATCTACATTTATCAGCAATCACAGTATCGATTTACTGCTACTTGGTAGGACTAAAGTTTGAGATCAGAGTTTAGATTTCACTGAGTTGATTTAAATGTTTGAAATTGTTGTTATATACATATGGAAGAATGTGGGACTGTAGGATAATTGGAGCTAACTGATTCAACCCCCCTCTCAGTTATTTAACAATTGGTATCAGAGCATACAATTCTTAGAAGCAAAGTTTTCAAGGACTTAAGATAAAGATCACAAGATGTATAAGAGAGATGCACCTAAGCTGAACAAGAAGAACTTCTCAACATAGAATAGAAGATTGAGACTATACCTTTCAGGGATTGGAAACGACATAACGCTGTACATAGATATTGAATTCATCCTACCTAATGGACCTTTGACTATTAATCAGATGAGAGAGAAACATGAACACAATACTATGATGGTATAACTTGCTTCTTCACTAGCTGATGCTGAATTTGAGTATATTAAGACATGTACATCAGCCAAGCAGATGTGGGAAAAAATTACACAAGTTTATGGAGGAGATGCAAATGTGCAAAGAGCTAAAGCTGAAAGTCTCTAAGGAAATTTGATGAGATGAGAATGAAAGAAGGAGAAAACCCAACATAGTACAATAACTGAATTAAGGAGGTTGTGAATGTTATTCATGGAGAAGGTGGAACTATTGACGAAGACACTATTATGAGTAAGATTCTTAGAACTTTGTTGCATATTTATTTTATAAGAGTCTCTACAATACATGAAATGAGAGTTGCACTTGGAAACAATATTACTGTTGATATCCTTGTGGGTAGACTGATTTCATTTGAGCTAAACAATTTTGACAATAATGTTGTTCCTACTATTGAGTCTGCATTTTTGTCCTCTCTAAAAATTAGTAAATATGGTAACAAAAACATGATAAGAAATGACAGTGATAGTGACAGTTATGATAAAGAACTTGATGAACTTGAAGCATTAATGGCTAGAAGATTGCACAAAGGTAAATGAAGGTATAAAGGTAAACTACCTTTGATATGCTTTAATTGTAAAGAAATTGGACACTTTGCTGCCAGATGCCCAAACAGATAAAGTGATGAAAGAAATGAAAGATATAATGATAGAAAAGATGATTGAGAATACAGAAGCAACCGACATTCTGACAGAAGGAGTAACCAAGATTAAAAAGACAAAGGAAAAAAGGCATGTTACATTGATGAAGATAAGGATAAAGACACTGACATCGATACTGATGAAAGCATTGAGACAGTGTTTGTTGCTTTGAAAGAAGATTCAAAAGAAGATGAAAGGTATGTTGAAACATCACTTATTTCTAAAGTTAGCAAGCATGACATTTGAGTTATTGATAGTGGCTGTACATGTCACATGACTGGAGATAAAGAAAATTTTGAATTTCTTGAGCATTATAATGGTGGCTCTGTTAGAATGGGAAATGATACACCTTGTCAAGTGAAAGGAAAAGGTACTATATTTCTAAAAAACAAGATCAAATGTGAGAATGCATATTGGGTGAAAGAAATTAATTATAATCTATTGAGTGTTTCACAGTTGAATAACACAGGTCACCGAGTTGCATTTAAAAACACAAAAGCTAGAATTTATGATGAAACAGGAAAGTTGATCAGCATTGGAGAACAATCAAAAGGTAATATATTCTATCTTGACATTGCTGAAACTACTTGTTTGATAGCTAAGAATGAAGATATATGGTTGTGGCATAAGAGGCTATGTCATGTAAATTTTGACAACATGGTTAAGACCAGTAAGAAAATAAAAGTAAGAGGCTTCTTGAGCTTATCTAAACCTAACCATGTTATGTGCAAAATTTGTCAAATGGGAAAAATATCGACATCTAGTTTTAAGAGCAAGAATTCCACTTCTAATGATATTTTGGAGTTAGTTCATATAGACATATGTGGACCAATGAGAACATAGATTTATTATGGTAACAAATACTTTATTTTATTTGCTGATGACTACTCTAGAATGATGACTGTTATGTTCTTAAAAGAAAAATTTGAAGCATTTAAGATGTTCAAATGGTACAAAGCTAAAGTGGAAAAAGAAAGTGGTAAATAATTGAAATGTTTGAGATCTGACAGAGGAGATGAATTTATTTATGATGAGTTCACTAACTTTTGTAATGAGTATGGAATTAAGAGACAAGTCTTTGTACGGAGAACACCACACCAAAATGAGATTGTTGAAAGAAGAAATATATCAATTGTGGATTGTGCTAGAACACTGATGATTGAAAAGAATATTGCACAAGCATACTGGAGGGAAGTTGTTAGTACTATTGTATACACACTGAACCGAGTACAATTGAAGAAGGATACAAACAAGACACCTTATGAATTATGGTATGGTTATACACCTATTATGAGTTATTTTAGAATATTTGGAAGTCAATGCTATATTCTAAAATATGATAGAAATGGGAAATTTGACTCAAAAGGTGATGAATGGATATTCTACTAAGAGAAAAGCTTATAAATGTTTGAACAAGTCTTCTAACAAAATCATTAAAAGTGAAAATGTAAAATTTGATGAATATGTTGAGAAAAATGAAGAGGAAATAAAAAGAGAACCATAAGATTACAATAGATTTGTTTACATTAAAGAACCTGACACTTTTCCTGAGAAAATACCTAACATTACTGAGCAACAGGTTAATGTTACCGATCATCAAGATGCACCAACCGAGAATTAGGAAGATATTGCAATAGAAGATCCTGATGAAATACCAACTGGAGAACACAATGAAGAACAAAGAACTCACCATGTACTTGCAACATATGTAAGAAGACATCATCCACAAACTCAAATTATTGGAGATAAAAGAGCTGGCATGATGACTTGAAGTAAGTTGAATAACAACACATGTCCAGTTTATAAATTCAAACCTAAAACTATTAGAGATGCACTTGAAAATGAAGAATGGATTAATGCAATGAATGAAGAAATTGACAGATACAGAAAAACAAAACATGGACATTAGTACCCATAGCGAGTGATAAGAATATCATTGGCACCAAATGGATATTCAAAAAACAAATTGAATGAGAATGGATATGTAACTAGAAATAAAGAAAGATTAGTATGCAAAGGGTATGCATAAGAAGAAGGTATTGACTATGGAGAAACTTTTGCACCCATTAATAGACTTGAACGAGTTAGAATATTACTTTCTTATGTTGCATACAAAGGATTCAAATTATATCAGATAGATGTCAAATCTGCATTTCTGAATGGAATACAGGAAGATGAGGTATACATTGAACAACCTGAAGGTTTTGTTGATCCTACTCAGGAAAACATGGTATGTAAGTTACAAAAGATTTATATGGACTGAAACAAGCATCAAGAGCATGGTATGAAAGACTAAAATCCTATCTTATCAGTATTGGATTCATTAGAACAAGTGATGACAACAATTTGTATTTAAAAGGAGGAAATGATCAAACGACTCTTATTTCTAAAATTTTTGTTGATGATATTATATTTGGAGGTAATGATAACTTATGCAAATCATTCGTTGATGAAATGAGGAAAGAATTTGAAATGTCAATGTTTGGAGAGATCAAATTTTTTCTTGGCTTACAAATTTTACAACAGATTGAAGACATCTACATTACTCAATCCAAGTACATCCAAGAAGTACTGAAGACATTCAAAATGGAAGAATCAAAACCAGTTGGAACACCTGTTAGAATAATAAGCAGAAAAAATGCAAATATAAACACAGAAGAGAACACAAATGACACAGAGATTTAACGTGGTTCACCCAATCCTGGGCTACGTCCACCAACAACGAGTCCAATATTTTTATTATTATCCAGCGATTACAATCTGAAACCTGCAACTCAATACCGTCACAGAAAGCTACAAAAAAATCCCTCATACATTGAAATCTTGAAACCCTAAGCCCTTTTCACAAGCATATTTGACCTAACCTAATTAGGGAAAAAAAATACTCCGACTAATAGAAAATCAATTGTCGACCATTTATAATATTATTAAATCATTGTTGGCATCGAGGGGTGCTGCCCCTCGACCTCGCCCTAGGGCACTGCCCCAAAGGGCCCCCACAAGGGGCGTTGCCCCTTGACCCCATCAGGGGCTCTGCCCCTTGACCCCGCCTGGGGCACTGCCCCAGGACCCCGCAAGGGGCTCTGCCCCTTGACCCCGCCTGAGGCGCTGCCCCAGGACCCCGCAAGGGGCTCAAATAGATATGTTTGGGGGGGAAACCGCACCAAAAGAAACTGAGTCTGATTAGGCTCCACATACATAACAACACCAATGGTGATAGGATGCAAACTAACAAAGGAAGATAAGACACCTGAGGTAAATCAAACATTGTACAGATCTATGATTGGAAATTTGATGTATGTTCTACACACAAGACCAGATATTGCACACGCAGTTGAAATTGTAGAAAGATTTTATGCTAATACTAAGGAATCAAATTTGACTATTGTAAAAAGAAGTTTTAGATACTTGAAGAACATTGAAGATTATGGACTGTAGTCCAAGAGAGAAGGAAAATTTGAATTGAAAGTTTACACAGATGCTGATTGGGTTGGGAACATTGATGATAGAAAAAACACTACTGGTGGAGCATTCTTTGTGGGAGACAGATTAGTTACTTGGATAAGTAGAAATAAAGGATGTTGTTGCTGCTACAAACTGCTCAAATATTTGTTAGAGTATTATTACTCTAGTTGCTTTAGCTTCTCTTAGGTGCATTATTAATTAATTCTTAATTAATAATGTGCAACCTAGTATTTCTATTTTAGGGTTTGTTCACCTTTAAAGGCTGAACTTTTGTAATATTTTTTTCATACTCTTCGAATACATTTTGAGCTCTCACCTTTTGAGCATAGAAGGGTTTCTGCTTTTTCTGTTGTTGGCTTCCATCTTTGCAATAGGTATTTTGCATGCAGGTGTTCTTGGCAAGCTGTGAAGTTGGATTTATCAACTTCTACATGGTATCAGAGCTACCTTGCTACTGTCTAGTTTGAAGGTGTTTTGAAGCTGCGATTCGAAGACGTCACTCATAGCCTCTCTGGGGTTTTTTTATGATTTCTAAGGAGGCGCTATTTTTTGCAGCCATTTGAGCCAAAATAGACTCTGCCATTGCGTTCAGAAGGCCCAAGAGAGTCAAAATACATATAAATTTTGACCATTTTGGTTACTGTGC
>MU227179.1:975531-988691 GCA_018584345.1 Thuja plicata
TTCTTACATTTGAATTACAATTGCATATCTATTGAATATCATAGCTTCATTGTTAGATTCAATTCTACTACTTGCTAGCATTCTATACTTTATTGATTTCAAGGTTAATTCCTAAATTAGGGTTTGAATAAGGCAAACCCCTCCACCACAATAAAAAGATCCTTTTTTTCTTGTAGGTACATGTTCAAAACAATAGATTTGAGACCAGATCTGGATACCCTTTTCAGCTTTCTTTCAGACGGCGCAAACAAATTCTCTATCGGACCTGTGCAGGTCAGGGTCGACATTATTGGGTCAGGGTTGAAATTTGTGGGTCAAGGTCAACCTTTTTCATAAGACAACATTGGAACATAAAAATATTTCTGGGTTTTGTTCGTCTCTGCGTTCTGGTTCGGGATCAACTGTCAATTTTTCCAAAAACAACCTACAAACCTAAAAAAATAGCATTCTTTGATCTGCAATTTTGTAAGGTTGGTTCTTCTTCCTATCCTTTTCAATTACTATAATAAAACATATTCATTTAATCAATTAACAGAATTTAAGATATCTTTCTTGTTATTCTCCTTTTCCAAATAGTTGATTCATTTGTGCATTAGCCCTTCCTTTGGGTTGATCAACTTGGATCTCCCATTTCTGCATTCGAGGATAAAAGAGGAACATCTTATCTTCCTCATAATCACACACAACACAATTTAATTAAATGTAAGGTAGGGTTAAGGAAATCAATATATTCTAAGAAAATCAAATAATAATTAACAATCAAACCACCTTATCCCTTTCAAACACCTTACATTTTGGCAACACCATCTATTTTATATCTTACAGGAACAAACAAAGTTTATGTGGTCGGTAACTAAAGAGTTATGTATACACCAAGTAAACATGAACACCGAGTAAATATAGTGTATACTGAGTACAGTGATAATCAAGCTAGGGATCACCGACACATCATAGTGTTGACCAAGCAATTTTAATCAAACTGAGGCTGACTAAAATGATGAGCTAGAAAATTGATGATATCGAGGTAATTGATAAGATTTTTTATGAAGATCAAACGGCTATGAAAATTCAAGGATGGTTGGATGGAGAAGATTGAAATGTGTTTTTGACACAACAGTCTAGGAAGGTTTAAGCGGCAAAATAAATGATGGAGATTAAGTGGAAAGATCTAAAGGATGGAAATTACATGAGCTATGATGTCTATATAAGAGAAAAGAGATTCATTATGAATTATGATGCGCATACATGAAAAATTCATTCATGACTGATCAAACTAGTTGAAGACAGAATCGAGAAATTCTACATACAACACTAAGTGAGAGAGGAAAGAGCATTTACCGAGAAGAACAGAGCATGAAGAATCAGAGGAACTGAAGTAAAAAAATTGATCAGGGGTATTATGTACTTAGCATAGATCTAAAAATCTGCAAACTGAGTTGTATTTGAATCAGATCATTACTGTATCAGTTTAAGCATTGTTACAGATAAATCTCTTAACCGAGTAGGACATGAAAGTCTTTATTATGACATTCTAATGAATGTTGAATATTTTCTTGTTGACCCCATAGTAAATGATTGGTCAAGAAAGAACTATTAGTGATAAGTCCTCTAACCATGTCACATTTAATAGTGTGCATTGTAACCTTTAGCAGGGTTGGCTCTTAACCGAGCTCACTTCAGAAGAGTGAAATATTTTGGGTTACCAGTCCCAGGTGGTGTTTCCGTTAGCAGGGTTTCCATGTTAAAAATCTATGTGTTAATGTGTATGATTGTTGTGGATTGTTATTTTTCTTTACACATTACTTTATCTCCATTGATTGGTAATCACAATATTGATTTACTGCTACTCGGTAGGACAAAAGTTTGAGATCATAGTTTACATTTCACCGAGTCTATTTAAATGTTTGAAATTGTTTTTATATACATCTAGGAGAATGTGGGACTGTAGGATAACTAGAGCTAACTAATTCACCCTCCCTCTCAGTTATCTAACACTCATAGCCTTGAATTGTGGTCCATATATCACCAATGTCTCTATGCCATTCCTCAAATATCTCTGCAGATGGCCTTAATTATGTGGTTTTTTAAGATTTTGGCCTAGAACTCGACAATTGGTCTAGTAGGTTCTGGTGCAATTTTCTTTGTTATTCCTCACCCTGTTCAGCTTTAGTTTTCTATATTTTGATTTTAGGTTTTCTAGTATCTCCCTTTTGGATTTTTCTTTTTTGTTCTTTAGGGCTATCTGTATTAACTGCAACCTAATTTACAAATTAAAAATTCGTGAACAAACTGAATTTTTAGAGAGAATTCAAAGCTTACTTGAAACAAACTCTCACTTGGTAGATACTTTGGCCTTTTTTTTTTGCTTCTCAACCTATTCTTTCTATAATCTTCACCTCTTAGAAATTCATTTTGATACAATTTACTCAATCAACATTTGTTCTTATAACACCCAGTCATGTGACCATTAATGTCAACTTCTGGTAATCAATACACAAGTCTTTTTGAATTTCAAAATATTAGAGTGATGAGTTTTCACTTAATCCGTAAGACTTATGTAATCTCATACCAAATTCTATGCTCCAATTGGAACCATTCATGTTTGTAAATTCAATTGCTGATCATCAAGATCATTGGAATGTCTCTTCGAACTATAATACCTTTTGAAATCAATTAGAGGGAAATCTTTGCGATTCTATCAATATTATATGTCCTTTCATCTTTTCACTTATGGTTTTTGAAAATTCATGGTGATAACTATAAAGTGTTCCAGATACTATCAGGCTATCAGAAACACATTATGATCTTACTTTAAATTAGCAACTTCAATGGGATAGTTGTTTGGCCCCATTATTTGTAATTTCTCCAAGAGACATCTAAAGTCACTTCGATATTGGCATGACCCATGTGATCGCTGAGAATATGAAATCTTTGTCCAAGAAGGAAAGTCTCTTCAATATGCCTGTGTATCAGTGTGACTAGATATAAATATTCTTGAAAAGATCCTTCATCGGTGTGACTCCCATGCTCGAAAAGATATGCAAGACTTATTTTGATTGTTTAGGTCTCCCCGATATCAAGGAGACTTATTGAACTTCTCTCTGAAACCTTTATCAACTCATTAGAAAACTATTGAAGAGGAAATATAGTTGTCTTCTCAACATGAGCATCCATCAGAGTAATATTTATAGTCAAATAGAGTTAAGAAAATTAACCTGACGGCATTTGTCTCTCCAATATAAGAAGAACATATTACATCTCTTCCCGGAAAAGACTGGCCACACCTCTTCCTTGGTGAAAAACATATCGAGGAAACATATCGTTTGTCTCTCCAAAATGAACTCCCTTAATTGTGATACACAACATTGACCAAAATGGACGAAGTCACTCGTATAGAAAAAGTTCTCTCGAAGCACATTATATTCTTTCACTCCTCCTTTTGGAGATACAACTCATATCTCATTTCGGTATCGGTGTGAGCATGAGATTCATTGCGACTTTGTAGATTCCTTGCAATGCTTATGTTCTCACTGATGGTTTCCTCCTTTGGGGTGACATAACTACTATTTTACAATTATTTGTATATGCATTCCTCGTGATATTTGATTGTTATGGGTTTATCGATCTCATGTCGATACTCGAATTTTTCCTTGCAAACACCAACTCAAAGGGGGACTTACCAGTAGACTTCTTGGTAGTAATCTTATCTATCGATAATGCTAGGTTCAGCTTAGAGTCCCAATCTCTCTTATTGTGATCCAACATTCTTCTAATGATTTTTAGAATATTTTTTTTTGTTGGAATCTACCTGTCCATTTCCTTGGGATGGTATGTTGATGCATAAAAAACTATAATTGCATAATTTTCCCAAAAAAAGTTTAATTTAAACTCCTCTGATCTGAAGCACATTCCATTATCTATGATTAGGTTATATGGTACACCAAATCTGGTTAAGATGTTTTCCTAAGCAACTTGAAAACTGCTTTACTAGTGGCTTTCTTAGTAGGTATTTCTTCCACCTACTTGGTGAAATAATCAGTTGCCACCAAGATCCAACGATGACCTCCACTTGAATTTTATGTTATTTCCCCTATAAAATCCAACCCCCACTATTGAAAAGGTTCCTCTACATGCATAGGCCTCAATGGTAAATCTCCTTGATGCTTCAGTTTTCCCAATAATTTTTGGTAAGCTTCACATTTCCTAACATTTTTGTAGGCACCATTGAAAATACATGGCAAAAAATAACCGGCTTTGAGCATCTTGTGAGCTGTAGTTTTGGCTGAAAAGTTCCCACCACATACACCATCATGCATTTCTTTAAGCACTTTCTCTTATTGTTGCTCATCCAAGAAAATTAGCAATATTACGTCTTATATTCTTCCAATATAAGTCCCCTTCCATCAATACATATTTGGATGATTGCAATTTTAAAGATCTCTTCTAATTTTCATTCAAGTCTTTTGAACATTTCATGTGTTTCAAGTAGTACACTGTGTCATGGTACTAGAGAATCTCCTCAATTCTAAGAAAACATGCTCCAATCCCACATTATTTTCTTGTACAACCTCTAAATTTGATTTATCCATTTGTTTTTCTAGCCCTTTACCTCTTACTAGATTGGTGACTTGGCTATCAATATTAAATTCTTGGTCCTGGTTCATCCAATGAAATCTTCTTCATGTCACCTCTGTTTGTCTAAAGATATCCTTCATAGTGGCATTTGGAACATAAGATACCATGTGTGCCCTCAGCATGGTCTAAAATTCTTCACTACTTTGACCAGAGCATATGCTTTTTTTTCATTGATGTCATACTTCAGTTCAAATTTACTGATTTACTACAAAAAAGTAATTGGTTACTCATGGCCCTCCTCGTTCTTCTACAACATAAAAATTGCAATTTTATGGAAAGAGGCCCAAAAGAGAAGATTTGAAAAGGTTAAGTGAAATTAGGGGACTTCAATACAGGATCCTCCTTGATTGAATTTTTTATATCCACAAAAACATTAAGAGATTCAGAAGTCCAATCCAATTTTGCACCCTTCTTTAGCATCTTGGAAATTAGTTTTACAATTTCAACAAAATTGGAGATGGCTCTAAAAGGTAGGCATTTCTAGATTAACTAGGTATTTAGCTCAGATTCCAAACAAAATATCAAACGAATCATACAAGAAACATGTAGTCGTGCACACACAATTGAGGCCTATAGCCCTACGAGTTCACACATTTGATATTTTTGCCCTCTAAGTTTTTCAACTTAACCAAGGTCTCTATTTATAGTGGGTGGAATAGGTTGGCTTTACCTTGTTCCCACTTTGGGCTGTCCCTCTAACTAGCCTTGCTAAGGCATGTTCTCGGGAGGCGAGTCCACTAAGGATCTAGCATTTACATGGGAAGCAAGAAAATTGAAATGAGAAACAAGTCTAGGAGTTTGATTACCCTAAGAAGGGTAAGATCATATCCCTATTGTTTTCACCTCACAAACATAATTAACATGGTTCAATTCCAAGCCTTTTAATCGAAAGGGACTAGAGCATGTATAGATTTCTTTTCACTTGAAAAGTGAAGAGAATATACCTAATTCTTTTTGTCCACAAACATGAAGGCTTCAATTTAGTCTTTGTAAATTTCCTAGCTCATTTTCACCTCAAATTTAGCATGTTTGGCATTTTTATTCACTTAAGGAATTGAAGAGCATATGCCTAATGCTTCATTTGTGAATCCAATTTTTTCTTTTACTCAAGCTAGATGTTTATTGAAATGCCACAAGATAAGTGAGTGCAAAGGGATCAAGTGTTACCTTATTCGATGCTAGCAAAGGCTAGGTGCATTTTTTATTATTTATTTGCATTTTTCACTTACCAAAACTATTTCTCCAGCTCCTTAGCGACCTCTTTCACACACATTAGTGAAACACAAAAACAATCCAAGGTAAAGAAATCCCATGCGTTTTCAAAAGATATTGATAAACTTCAAATATGAGCGTAAAAGGGAGTGCCATCTAAAGGAGAATATGTCACGTTATAAAAAACTTGATAAAGATATACTATCCTCCAATAATGATGCATACTTATTCTTTCTTGAACCTCATTTTCAAATTTAATAGAAGATTTCACCTTGTTCCACCTCTTGTTTTACTTCTTCTCTTCTTTCTTCTTGTAATATTATAGACTTCTAAATTTATTATGTTCTCTCATCTGCAAAACAACAAGATATTAACATTAGATTTGCACAAATTTAAATTTGAATAGTAACAGTACTATGCGCTACATAAAGTCTCATACACGTTATTGTAACTCCTTATATGCTTCATAAGAATATTTAAATGTGTTATTTCTTTACTTCTAAGCACTATTTAAGTGATTGCAATTTAATATATTCTAAAAGTATGATAGTAAATGTGGCATAAAATTATCCTTTATGCATCGAAAGAAATAAAGATAGAAGATAGAAGAATCTTATCACACGTCAAAAAAGTTTCCAAAGGCATCAAAATTCATTGCACACGCGCTATTTAAATTTGCAAATGTGTCAAATAACTTCTGTGTGTCATTTCATCTGTCAGAGGTTATTTTGTACCTACAATTGTCAAATCTGAAACATGAACACTTCAAATTTAGCACATAAACATCAAATTCTATTAGATTGAGACTGAAGCCCCATGGTGGGTGTAATTTTGTGTATAATAAATACCTTCATAGGATTATTTTATCAGTGAAATTAACTCAATTATGAAATAAAAACAATTTAAGGTATTGAATTGAAAACAAGACAAGAAACATCCTATGGTTCTCTATCTAGAAAAGCTAATTAAATGCTCTCATATTAGCATCCTATTGGCCCACTAATGATCCTGATTTAAAATTTTAAAATCAGATTTCCCCCACTTGCAAACCGTGCTTTGACAAACATTCTACCCATAATCTGCATGTCAAAATATGACAAGGAAAAAGATCTCTAACCTCCTTGAACTAGATCAAACTGGTTCAAACTGGTTTGAATAGGTACATTGGGGTTCAATGTAGTTCACTGGTTCAAAATGGTTTGAACAGATACATTCGGGTTCAATGCAGTTCACTGGTTCAAAATGGTTCGAAAGGTTCAGTTAGGTTCAAACCGGTTCACATTAGTTCAGTCAGATTCAAAGCACATAAACAAGGTTTCAAAGGTTCAAAACGGTTCAAAGAAGTTCAACATGGTTTAAATGTTGAAAATAGTTCAAAGAAGTTCAACAGGGGTCAAAGGTTCAAAATGGTTCAAAGTTGTTCAATAGGGTTCAAAGATTCAAAATAGTTCAAAGTAGTTCAACGGGGTTCAAAGGTTCAAATCATTTCAAAGAAGTTCAACATGGTTCAAACAAGTCCGAAGAGGTTAGTAAGGTTCAAGGGAGCTCTCAAGGTTTAAAAATCTAAACATCCATCACTTTGTTGAATCACTTTGAACAGAGTTCAAATTGGTTCAAAAGTTCAAACTGGTTCAACGGTTGAGACTGGTTCAATGATAATTTATTGAGAACAAGTTTAGCTAATATTGCACCCAAGTTTGGTATCATGATGTTGAATAAAAATAATGATAGAACTCCGTATGAAGGCTTGTGTGGAAGAACATGTCCAAACAATGCATATTAACTCAAATTGATGATTAATGTGCAAGAATTAGCATGAATAATTTTTAATGCAACATATAATCAGGATTTTGCTGATGACAAAAAAATAGTCATATTGCAAGGGGCATAACTTTTAACTGCACTGTTGGATCTGGTTGAATTTTGGATATGTTTTAAGAATGCTAATTTTTTGAATCCTCACTGGAGATATTTCCAAAATTATATTCAGTATGCACAATACAAATAATAGAGTACAACACTGTCAAACAGTCAATGAAAGTCAAATTTGATTACATTTGAGAAAAATGGAAGCTGTGAAGTATGTAGAATATGACGGATGATCGTCCATAAACATGGAATCTTAAATATTATTATAAAATATTAGTTATCTCCTTAGATCATTTACGAGGAATGTTTTGTAAGAAACCTTGTAGTATATAAAGAAACTCGAAAAAGAGAAACCACGGTGGATGCAAGGAATCTTGGCCATGTTAATAGAAAATAATAAATGATCAGATTTCAAGAATCAGTTACAATAACTTAGAAATAACTTTGAGACACTATATAATGTAAAAGAGTGGGCATAACCAGGGTTTTCTCTCTCTTTTTCAAAAAAGTCTTGGTGCTTTGGAAGGGGGGTTTCTTTTCTAAAATTTGTAATGATTGCAGACGGGGAAAGGATAGCATATTTTGTTTTCATATTAAGTTTTCTATGTAGTTGGAAATGGTTGTCTTTTGGCTACCATTCTGTATCAGAGGGTAGATGTAATACATTTTGAATCTTTGAGTTTGGAAGTATTCATTTACATTTCTATTGAACTTTGTGTTAATGCAACTTTACTTTTGATAAATTCCATCTACTAATATCTTTTTGTGTACACTAATGTCTTATTGCGTATACAAAGAAATCTTTGAATTTCATGTATCACATAATCTAAATCCAATATGTATCTTTCCTTTAGTCTGGTGATTATAAGGGTTGGAGTGGGAATCTTTGAGTTCTCAGTTTGTATTTACCTATTTGTAAATTGTCACATCTATCCCATGTTCATGGATAGATGGTTGATCACCTTGTGTGCCTTCTATTTAAAGGCATACCACTCATTCTATTCATTACAAATCTAATGAAGGGAGTTGTACCTTTACATAAAAAATCAGAGGGTGCTTGCACATAACCATTGCAAGTGTCTCAACTGTTAGTTGCAGAGTTTTATCTTCTAGTTTGGGTGTTTGAGAGTCATTTTGGCAGGGTTTTGTTAATTTAAAACAAATCTGTTGACTAACAGATCCATTAGTGACAGTCCTAGAATGAGAAAATTAAGCTTTTGTATGATGCAATTCTACCTATTCTATCTCAATTATGTTAAATTCTTCCATTATGATCAATAGAATGCAAATTCTTAATTGAATTGACTATAGTAATGATGCACTAAGATAATGGATCCATTTTCTCTATTGGTGTACTCTATTTAAAGGATTCCTAGAATTAGGAAGGTGAGTTAGATGTGAGTTAAATTGAATCATGGTTAGAGGTGAGTTGAGTTAGTGGTTTCAAATGTTGGGACAAAGAGACAAATTAAAATGCACTAATTCATGTTTTATTGGTGCTTGATGTGTTATCACATGATTTATTGCTTTTTAGAACTTAAGGAAAATTTCATTAAATTATGAGTCGTCTCATCACAAAAAAAAAATTAAGTCAAAACTATTAGCGCTATGTTGTCAAAAAATTAACATTCAATCAAAAAGTGTTATTTTAATTTTAAATGGCCCTACCATCTTCGGTATAAGAAAATAAAAGATATAAATACTTTTCATAACCCTAAATGATAGAAACATATTTATTTTATCCTTTAGTTCAGTTTATATTTAATAGAATAAATATCTGGTTTATTAGACAACACAAAAAAAATTGGATTGGGAGTGGTGCATTTTGTAAGAATGAATTCAGAATAAATGAGATGGGGGGGTGAATTAGTTATCCTCAAGTCCTGATGTAACAATAAAACTTTATACCACTTTGAACAACTCAGATCTGCTCGGCAGCAATAACATAAGAATGTGCAGTTTACTATACTAATGAAATAAACTTGCAGAAACTTAACAGTAAAACACAACATAAACATTCACACATTTTGACACCATGATTTAACGTGGAAACCCAATATGGGAAAAACCACCAGTAACATGCTACCAAAATTTCACTATTCTGAAGTGAGCTCTGTTAGGAGCCAACCCTGTTAAAGGTTACAAAACACATTGTCAAATGTGACCTGGTTAAAGGATTTAATCACCCTGTCAGGAGTGGCCTTGTTAGAGGACTTAGAACATTCTAATCTGAATGTCACCTTGCTCAAAGGATTTATACAATGACTGTTAGGTCAACCTGGTTAAAGGATTTGAACTGATACAATGGTTAGAAAGTAATCAGCAGGTTTGTCTGATACATACAACTTACTTTGCCAATCCAGATCCAAATCATCTCTAATGCTAATTTACTGAGTGGCCTCGATTCTCATCTCAAACTCTAGATCTGCTTGGAAATCTGTCAAGCAATCTCTCTCTGCTTCTCTGCTCAGCCTTCTTTGCTAGATCATGCTAATCAGTCACTTAACTATGCAATCCTTTTGCATACTCTGCATACATAGCATACTATATGAATAACCCCTTGAGGTTATCATATACGTCTTCATCTAGGTCAGACAAATCTTTTTCCGCTTAATCAAGATCAAAGGTCTTAGATTAGGTCAGATCCAATAGATCTTTCCATCATTACATTTAATTTATTTCTCCAATACAATCACCAATTAAATCTTGACTCCATGAGTTAATAATGGTTTCCCATGCATTTAATTAATGTGGGCCAAAATTAATTATCCATGATAAAATTCACATATTCCAATAAATTCAATTATGTCAGCCAGAGATCTCAAATCTCATCAATTACCAAAATATTGTTTCTCGGCCAACACAATGTTCTTCCGCTCGGTCACCTCTATATTCATCAGCATTTCACTGGTGCTCGGCCATCACTAGCTTCACTCGACATCGACTTCACATTGCTCGACATCAACTTCTTAGTGAACTTCCAGTGAAAGATAAACAACATATCACTTTGCCAATGTTCCAAATGATCAAGTACCCTTGTGTTTACCCATAACTCAACCGTTTCCCTCGGTCTTCTTATTATCCTTTTCTTCAAATCTTCTTCATCAATCAATAGATGTGGTACTCAAATAGATAGCAATAGTCTCACCAGTTAAGGTTTGACATCAATGACAAAACAACAATTGTTATCATTGAATCTTTCCAACAATCTTTCCAACAATCTCCCTCTTTGGCATTGATGGCAACACTAAACAATAAAATAATAATTTTCAACCATAGTTACCATACAATCCAAAAAGTCTTCTTGTGTTCCTTGATATGAACAAATCTTCATTAATATCTTTAGCTTCATTCTGATTCTCATCTTGTAAAACTTTTCTCCCTCTATGTCTGTGATCACAGTGATGTCTTTCTGTTTCTATTCATCAATCTCTTTTTCTCTAAGTAGTAAACTCTCCCTCTTTCAGTAAACTTCTCCCTCTTTGACAACAATGCCAAAGACGTTGACATCTTCATCATGTAGATTCTTCTATTCTAAACTCTGTATCATGTTGTTCCTGTCATCTTGCTTATGACTGATCCTCTTTTCTGTCTTAGTATGTTTTTCACAACTTTAGGCAGCATCCTAAAGTGTGACTGTCTGTGCATCAATGTGAAAAATATCCTGAATATAACATTTGATGCAGCAGTACCATTCTAAACTAATTAGCCTCAGTTAGGGGAATCACCGCTAATTTACCTTGCAGATACTCATGAGTATCCTTGGGTAGTGCCTTTGTAAATATGTCTGCTAACTATTCCTTAGTGTTCACATATTCCAGTCTCACTTCCTTCTTCTGAACTAGCTCCCTCGAGTAATGATACTTGATATCTATATGCTTTGTCTTAGAGTGCATTACAGGGTTCTTATAAATATTGATGGCACTCGTGTTATCACAATATATGACAACTGGTTCAGTGATCTCTTCTTTCATACCTTTTAGTAGTATCTTCAACCACACAATATTAGAGCAATTAACTATTGCTGCCACATACTCAGCTTTAGCTATAGATTGTGAGGTGTAGTTTTGTTTCTTTCTTGTTCATGAAACTAATATTTTTCCCAAAATAAATGCTCCTCATGTGGTGCTTTTTCTATCATCAACATTTCCAGCACAATCAGATCAGTATAAACTCTGAGTTCAAATTTATCATTCCTTTTGTAATACAGACCATATTCATATGTTCCTTTCAAATATCTCAGAATCCTTTTTACTACCATCATATGAGTTTCCTTGGGATTGGCAAAAAATATAGCGATAATTCCAACAGCTAATGCAATATCAGATCTACTATTTATTTAAAGGGTAAAAGTACAAACCTGTGTCACACTTTTATAAAGGAAAAGGACAATGACATTCAAATTTGTAAACTTTAACAACATAAAAGTGGAATTTGTGTTTAGAATTTGAAGATGATGTAAACTAATGAAATGTGTATAGTTTGATCAAGTTTAGGCTTATAATTTTTAAAAAAAAATTTGAAAAAAATTTGACATAGTTTTTTAATTTTTGAAGTCCATTTTTTAATTCCTGAAATATGCTGAAAATTAAGGGTCTAGTCTGTGTTAACAAACTATATGCAAATAATATTTTTATCCTTTGATTCCATAATATGTTTTAGATGACATGTATAGCTAATGCATAAAAAAATAAAGATTGGATTTCGTTAAATATTTTGTCTGTTATAACTATCCAAAGTCGGTGTTACCTAAAATCAACAGTTTTTAGTCCACATTCAATTTTACCTATCAAATCTACACCAGTAAAAAAAAAAATTACATATTCTTAAAGAGGACTCTCTCCTCTAGTGTTAAATATAAATTTTTAATTTTTCTGACATGATTTGTTATTTTTAATATTTTTCGAATGAGCGTATTCTTAAATGTTAAAATACCTACTTGAAGTATTTTTAACTTATAATATATTATATGAAACTAAAACATGATAAAAATTACACGACCATAATCTTGACTACAAGCTTTACAAAAGGGTATTTTTAGATTTTATAGAAAGGTAAATTTTGACAGAGAATTCAGGTCCAGAAGGGAGAACTTGACAAAGCCACCCATTTTTTATGACTTGGCTGCCAAATAGGATTCCATGTGGGTCTGGCCGGACCATAGTCCGGCCGGACTCATTAGGCGACTAAACACGGTCGCATGCATGGCCAACCCCTAAAATCTAAATTTTCACAATGCCCAATTTTTTAAATAAAAATGATTTTTTTAATAGATTTTTAATAGGTTTATAGTTTTTATAGTTTTTATAGTTTTTTTAAAAATTGATTTTTTTATAGATTTTTAATAGTTTTAATAGTTTTAGAGTTTTATAATTTTATTTGGAAGAGTTAAGTGGTTTTTATTTTGAATTAAGTGATTTTTTATAGTTTTTTGAATTTATTAA
>MU227179.1:1032245-1049060 GCA_018584345.1 Thuja plicata
AAATATAAAACTTATTTAACATATACTTTATATAATAAATATACAAATATTTATGTAGATTATTTTAAACATGATAAATGATATTAAATTTAAAAAACCTATAATTTATTTTAAAAATAAGAATTTTGAAAAGAAGGAAAATACAAGTGGAGAGGTCTACTCACCATTTTTTTGGTGGTTGATACGTTAACTTCAGGGTTTCTGCGATCTCGGCAGTTTTTGTTTTCCGGTGGTTCCTCTGCATTTCCCAATGCACGCGTGTCCTCCTTGTATCCAGGTGTGTTCTTTCCTTTTTAATGCATTATGGTAGAAATTTTAAATCTCCATCCTCCCCTTCGTCCGTCGGCAGAGCCTGTGCCCTCTGCATCGACACCCACTAGGGCTCCCATGGAGTCCAGCTCGGCTGTGGCCATTAATACTCTTAATGGCTCCATTCCCCCATCCAGCCCTGTTAAATCCTTCGCAGCTGCTATCTCTGGCTCCAATTCTCTCATCTCTGTGGAAGATAGGTTCAAATTCATAGAGAACGATGGGGCCCGTGAAACCGGTAAGGACTCTGGAACCCTAAAATATTTCTCCATTTCCCCCAATTTTGAAATGGAAAATGAAATCAATAAAGGAAAATCTAGGTTAAAGAATTCTGCCATTTTTTTCGCTGCAGTTGAAGTTGATAAATGTCCTGCCCATAAATTTCTTTATGACTGGTTCCATAACTACTGGAACTTAAAATTAAGGTATCATATTTCATTTTGTGGATAGATACAAAAAGGTTTACATGTTATTTTCTTTAATAATCCGGATGCCCAGGAAGCCATTTTTAAAAGGCAACTGGACAGTTGGGAACACCTCCTTCCGCGTGCTCGAATGGACCCTGGAATCCATTCATGAAGAGGTTCTTTCCCTATCCACCCCAAGATGGATTCTGGTTAAACATTTACCACCATTTCTATGGTGATTCCTACCTCAGTTAATTGAGCCAATGGGTAAGGTTATTAGGGTTGATGACATGCTAAGGCTTGTTTCGTATATGGATGCTAGATCCTTAGTTTCACTAAAACCTGGCATGGATATCTCTAATTCCTTGGAAATCAACATCTCAGATGAAACATACTCTTGCCCGATGGAGATCTTAAGAGGATTAAATGCATTTTTTCTCTATAAACATGAAGGCCATATGAGAAAGGAATGCCCGATCATTCAAAAGAAGACAACTTCTGTAAAATCAAACCCTTCCTCTGATACTCCCTCATTGTCTAAACCTAAGCATATCCCCCAAGAGTCATCATCTTCCCCTTAGGTATTTTTCCAGAATGCTTCCCTAGATTTTACCTCACCCTCCTCAACTTCCCCTCCTGCTCAAACCCATGTGAATCCCATCTTTTAAGCTCGAACCATTATTTATCCTTCTGATGGCTTCCAAATTGTGACAAAAAAGAGGAGAAGGAAAAAAAACAAACCTCCCCTTATCTCTCCGTCGCCGCTCTCTATCCCTTTCCCTCTTAATTCCCCCATCTCTGACCTCTCCCAATATTCTCCTATTGAGCATCTTGATCTGATACAATCACAAGACCTTAATCCTAAAAAACTGAAAGAACTTGATGATGACTGTTACTTTGAAGTCATCCCTGCTAGCCACAAACCCACTCAACCTATTGCTATTGATAAAACTGTGACCTCGAGGGTGAACACTAATAATATTTCAAACCCGGTCATGGATATGGAAGTTGTGGTGTCACCTCTATCTGACGATGATGAATATGATGATAAAAATGATTTCCCAAAAACCAAATGTAAAGGAAGACCTCCTGGCTCCAAGAATAAAATCTCTTCAGGACCTAAAAATGGTGAGGTCTCCTCAGCTACCAATACGCCTCCGAGAGAGGTGATGAACCTTAACTGCAGCCCTCCCCAATCTGTTTAATTATGAATTGCACTTCATGGAACATTAGGGGCCTTGGATCCCCTGACAAAGAGTTTATTGTTAAATGTTTTTTAAATTCTCTTAGTTCCATTGATATCCTGATGTTGAGAGAATTAAAAACTATGGGCTTCATGCTTGATGTTAACTTGAATTACATTTGGAATTATGCTATTAAAATTTATATTAATCATCCTAAAGGGAGGGGAGGGGTTGGCTTTCTTGTCAACCCAAAATGGTCTAACTCTATAACTGATAAAGGTGTGTCCCCCTGTAATGGGGCAGTCTGGTTCACATTTAATATTAAGAATTGCAATTTTGGTGTCTGCTCCATCTATGCCTCCAATGATGTCAAGGAAAGATCGAAGCTCTGGAATTGGCTAAACTCCCTCCCAAACATCCCCTGGCTCTTTGGAGGTGACTTCAACATGGTTGAATCTCAGGAGGATAAAATGGGTGGCCTCCCCTTTTCTTGGAAAGATACTGAAAAACCTCACTGGCTTAATCTGAAATGCAGTAAACAATTATTTGATCCTTTGACTGGTAATAAAGACTCCAAAAATGACCCATGGCATACATGGTGCAATTTTCAAGAAGGTGATGCTAGAATTTATGCTAGATTGGACTGATTTTATGCTAGTAAAAACTTTTTCTCTTTTCTCCCATACTCTTGTGGTGGCTTGGTCTTTGTGTCCCCTACGACTCTCTCAGACCACCACCCTATTTCTGTTGTGGTCAGGTTTAATGACTCCCCTGTTCGGATTAAGGCTGGTAACCCCAAATTCATTCTTAACACATCTCTTCTTTTGGATGAAGATATCCTTTCTGCCATTAACCTTAGTAGGCTTATTAATAGGAATAACCCTCCTTCTCTCTCCCACATTGATCTTTGGCACCATAACATCATCTCTTGGCAATCCCTGCTACAAACATTAGGCCAAAAGAAAGCCAAAGACTACATATTCAAAGAAAAGATGCTCACTAACAATCTTCACTCTGCTAAGGTGGGTGTCCATTCTGATCCTACTAATGGTGATCTTATTTCCAATGTCTCTAACGCTAGATCTGAGCTCAGACAACATCAACAGATCAAAGTTAGGGGTGCTAAAATTAGATCCCACGCCCATTGGCTTCAATATGGGGATAGGGGGTCTAAATTCTTCTTTAACTTGTTCAAACAAAATAATTGAAATGAGACTATTGATAGAATTATGGTAGACAACATAGAAATTAATAATGTTAATGACATAAAAGCTTCTTTTGCCTCCTTCTATAGAGATATTTTCACCTCTGAAGATACTAAGGAAGCCAAATGCCTTAGAAACAACTATAGGACCCTTATCCCCAATAGAATTTTCATACATGAGGCTGCACATCTTGGCTGTGAAATCTTTATTGAGGAAATCAAGCAGGATATTAATCTTCTCAAGAATGACAAGGTGCCTGGACCTGATGGGCTGCCTGTGGAATTATATAAGGCTAATATGGATTGGATTAGTCACGAATTGTATGATCTTTACAAAGAAGCCCTATACAAAGGATCCTAGGGAAGATCCATTAAGAGTGGTATTATTAAACTTATCCCCAAAGATGGAGATGAGGCCCTTATTAAGAATTGGAGGCCAATTACCCTCCTCAATGTGTCTTACAAAATTATTGCTAAGATTTTAGCTATTAGAGTGGAGAATATTCTGCCTAGAAATTCATCAGCCCTTACCAGACTGACTTCATTAAGGGTAGGTTCATTCTTGAAAACTTTATAACTGGTTGGGAAGCTATGGAACGGTCTAGACACTCTCAATAGAATAACACTATGTTACTGCTTGACTTCGAGAAAGCCTATGATAGGATCGAATGGGAATTTATATCCACGATGCTGGAAGCCTTTGGATTCCCTTCTGCTTTCAATAAATATGTTAACCTCCTTCTTAGGGATGCTTCTGCTCAAGTGGAGGTGAATGGTTCTTTTTCTGAATCTTTCTCCCTTGGTAGGTCTATTAGACAAGGTTGCCCCCTTGCTATTGCTTTGTTTGTTATTTCCTCGAAGGCCCTCACCTATATCCTTAGGGACAACTCCACCTCCCAAGCTATCAAAGGTATGACTTTGCCCCATAGTTCTGATCTTATCAACTCCAAATTTGCCGATGACACTACTTTTTTTCTTGAAGTTTTTGAAGAGAAATTTGTTGCTATGCAAATCAAACTTAACACTTTTTGCTCTATCTCCGGTGCCCGGTTATCTCACTCCAATTGCATTTGCCTTGGGTGGAATGATCGGCCTCCAGAGTGGTTTGATAAGTTTAATTTCCAATGGGTGGGCCTCACCAGACTGTTAGATACCTCGGTAGCCCTGTCTCTTTGGAACCCTCTACCAAGGATATGTGGCTCTGGGTTAAGGAAAAAATCACCAAAAAGCTAGATAAATGGCATAATAGATCTCTCTCTTTGGCTGGCAGAGTCCAGGTCTGCCAAAAAATTCTCTCATCTTACAACATATATTATTCCTCAGCCTGGATGTTCAATAATTATCAAATTCTTGAAGTCCAAAAGACTATTAGGAATTTTCTATGGTCTGATGGTAAAGGGACCAAAAAAATTCATGTTGTTAATTGGCAATGGTGCCACACTAATAAATTACTTGGTGGGCTCGGGTTGAAGGACATTAAAACTCAAGGGATTGCCCTTGCCTCAAAATGGATCTTCCACTCTCTAAAAGGGTACGAGCCTTGGAAGGTTCTTATTAGAAGTAACATTGAGAGAGGCTTCCCTAGAAAAGCTAAATCTTGGAAAAATTTGTCATTCTGTGATCTCATTGTTGGAGACTTTCCTATCTTTGTCCAAGGATCCGCGGTCTTTAAAAATATCTAGAAAAGTCTGGGAACATATTAATCTTATTTCTAATAAGACCTTCCATGACTCTAGCCTTCTTTTTGGTGGAAGGTCCATTTGGTGGAATATGCACATCTCCGGAAAACCTCTTGCTCTCTCTCAAGGATGCTCTGCAAGAGCGTGGCACAATTTGGGTATTTCACAATTTATAGATCTGTTTGAGCAAGACAGACTTATAAGTTGGGAGGTGCTCAAATCCAGTTAAAACATCTTATTGTCCCAAAAGAAGACTTATAACATGATTGTTAAAGCTTGCAAGGACTTGCCCAACCCCTCTCATACTGATTCCCACAGATTTTTGAAAATGAAATGGCCTGATGGCACTGTTGTGAATAAAATTAAAGCTAATTAGAACATATATAAAATTCTCAATCAGAATGATACTTTTATCAAACATGTCAATAAAACTTGGTATACTAATTTGGACTTTAACTCTTGGAAAAGTTACTTTGATAGACTTTGGAGATACGACATTGACCCTATATTAAGTTGTTTTAAGTGGCTAATGCTTTTTGACAGGCTCCCTATTAGGAAAGACTCTTCTGCTACTGAACTTTGCAGCATCTGCAAGATTCTTGATTCCACCAGGCATATCCTTCTCAACTGTACTTTTGCTAAAGAAATTTGGGCTATGTTTGGGATTACTTACCCTAAATATCTTAATAGTTTTGAAATCATCAATGGACATGTTCATGGCTTAAAGAAAGATACTACCCTGTTATGAAATATTTTGTCTTCTAACATCCTCTGGCAAATTTGGAAGTGCAGGAATGAAGAAATTTTTTTGGACAATCCCATAGTTCTTATTGAGTTTTTCCGTAAACTCACCTATTCTAAAATTTCTTCGCAGGTTTCTATCCACATGTTGATTAGTGAGCAGAAGCTGAAAAGGTTCCTGAAGATGGGTCATTCCACCATGTTTGTCTTCAAGATGAAATATGGACTTGAATGGAGGAGGCACATGGAGAATCTCGCTGTTTTTGATGAGACGGTTAAGAGATTGCATGAGGAATTGAAGAAGAACAAAAGTGCCACGGATGGCTAGATTTTCATGCTGGCTCAAATCGAGGCTAAGAAGAACATTGTTTGGATGGAAGAGCCCATGGGGTGGACTGCTTGGGCAGACACCTATTATGACATTTTACACTAGATCCTTGTTCTTTTCTTCTCTACGTTGAGTTGATACTCTTAGTCGAGGATGTTTAATATTTTTTGATACTCTTCGTTATGAGGTTGTCTCTTTGTTGACAGGCTCTGTATTTTGTACAAAACTTTTTCATCCTCTTATTATCAATACAAAAAAAAAAAAAATTTAATATAATAATTATTTTCATATTATTGTCTCATACATTATACAAATTTTATATTAAATAATAATTTTTAAAAAAATATATTAAATTGACTAAAAATTATTACATAAATAATTTATTTATTTTTTAATTTGCTATAAAAATTATGATCACTTCTCTATTATTATTAGATTATTATTTCTAATAAAATTGAAAATTATTATATTTAATTTAATTATATCAATGGAATTAGAAAGACGAAGCACATTCTAAGTCATAACCCTAATTGATAGAAACATATTTTTATTGTTCCTTTAGTTTAGTTTATATTTAATAGAATAAGTATCTGTTTTATAAGACAACCGATAATGGCTGGACTGGGATTTTTGCGGCACGCAAGACCCATCACCAAGAAAAGTTGGTAATTGCGTGCTTATGAAGGAAGGTAAGAAAAAAAACAGAAGATTAAAAAAAGTAGACGCAGGTAACTGGAGGAGAAAATTCTTTTGAAGATTGAAGGAGGCAACCACCTTTACATTATATCTCTAAGCTGCCAGGTTCCAATTCATCTCTTAGTTACAATTTTATCACTTCTATGTTAATCTAAGAAATGAGATTCTATTTTCCAATTTAGACAATTAGTATGACTTCTATTTGTTGAAATCACTTTTTTTTGTTGTGTAACTTTTGTTGAAATCATTTCTATTTTCTGATTTTTGATAATAGGATACAAAGTTTATTCAAAAGGTCGAACAAAAGTGCAGAATCTTTCATAGAGTTTGATTTCTGACATGAACCATAGATTGTTTTAAAAAATTAAACACAAGTGCATATAGTCAAATTTAAGAGTATCATTAAAAAGTTATATATCTAAATATCATGATTTTCTTATCAATAACATAATTTAGAAAAAAATTGAAAATTGCTTCTACAATAATGATTGAATTCTATTTTTAAACAGTTTTGATGAACTAAATCCTCATGACACAAAGAGCTTCTGATACAAATGAAGGTCTATTAAATATTCAGAACAGATATGTGTATCTATGTAATCTAGTTAACTATGTTTAAAGATTTTAATGTTGATGGTGACTTTCTTTATCACATAATTTTAAATAAATTTAGAGATTATTATTTAGAGACTAAGGTTTAATCTAGGCCTAAGTTTTTTACTGGAATTTACATTCTGAAATTTAGAATTTAATACAGATTTAGGAGTTAAAAAATATATTTATATCAATAAATAAATAAAAAAATTTATAAAAAAGGTTTATATTCTCAAAATCATATCAATTAATTTTTATAGAGTGAGGACATGGAAGCAAGATAGTATTGAGGATACTCATTTCCAAGATAATTTTCATCATTAAAATAACAAAAAGTCAAGTAGATTAACCTAAAAAAAAAATTAATATTTTCAAAAATAGATATTTAGAAATAAATATATATGTTTCTATTTAAAAAACACTATTGACTATAAGAACATATTTGACATTGCACATATGTGCTCAGCTGTGTTTTCCCAGCTGAACTGAGAAAGAAAAGGGAAGTACTAGAGTACCGTCATTTGAAATAGTTTACCCGTGCAAGGAGATTGGTACCCGACAAGCGAAATCAATAATTACTATTAATTACCAATACGCTGCTTAGAAGGGTCCATAACTCATTTTATGTGCTATATATACACTGTGACAAAACCCATTCAATCGTTGATAACATATGACAATTTATTTACGAAGAAGGATAGGTAAAACAAAAGATATCTTTTGTCATGAAAATTTTTCCTTGCGCAACTTCCCCCATGTTTTACATTTGGTTAAAAAGTCTAAATAAATTAGTACGTTGTAATATTTTTTGTACAGTACAGTTTATTTTGTCCCAAGTTATGTAATATGTATTTGTTAAAAGTTAAACAGTATTGAAAGTAAATATGTGAGAAACTCATGAAGATGAGAGAGTTTATTATAAAAAAGTAAAATTGATAAAAAGTAATAATAAAATTGATTAAACTTATTTAAAAGATATTTAATTTATTTTTTAAAGGAAAATTTAAATCTAATTTTGGGACAACTTGTGGTGGTTGTATATTTTGATTCAATCTATTTTTTTTAATTCTTCTGATTTTTATTTGTGTATAAGTTCTATTAATAAAATATAATTGAATTTGTAAATTTAAAGTTTATTCTAAAATCTGAAATCTCTCAAACTCATAAATTACAAAATTTAATCTTTAGATTGCTATCAATCAAAATCTAAAGACATAACTTCCATCAAAAATCAATGATAATAATCAAATATATTTCAAATAAAAATTTGAAATATATATTTGAATTTTCATGGTGTGTAATCAAATTACTATATTCTCAAAATCTTAATCAAATCAGATTGCATGAGGTACTTTGAATTATTTTAACAAATAAAATAATAAAAAACCTTTGAGTAAATATATATTTAAATAACTAGACATTCAGACTCATAAAAGCCAAATACTTCTCATGAATTTTAATTTAACTTGAGAATTGTATATTTTTTTACTTTTAATATATCCTAAGGGACTGGAAATGTACAACAAAAGGAACAGCGAACCAATAGATCACCAAACAGTGGTCGAGAAAGCAACCAAGAACGAAAAAAGAAAGAAGAGAGCAAGAAACAACAAGCAAGAAGAACAGACACAAGAAAAGGACTAAGGATCATTTTCAGGTAGAAAAAAATCCAACACTGAAGGATAATGATCCAGATGAGCAAGAACCCTGGGTCGTCGTTGTGAGCTGCTAGAGATGTGTCGCTGACGGGTAAAGGTGTTGCGGGGTCTCACAGATCTAGAGTGACTGGTGATGGAGACAAAGTGAGGTCGCTTCAACCCCGTAAAGGAGACGAGGGAGAGAAGAAGGTCCTAATGAGCTGATCAGAAATATGTCTCTGGGGGAAAAGAAGTTGTAGAGTATGCTCACGGAGCTGTATAGTCTCATGGAGATAAACTGCTAGGCATCTCTGATCGGTGTAGCTGAAGAAAGAAGTCAAGGAATTACACCCTCTGAATAAGCAATATAATCTCCCTCTGATCTCATAGTAAGTAGGACAACGAAAAGTGAAGTGTGTCTCAGTCTCAATCTCAGCCAGGGTGCATAACCTGCAAATTCGATCATCTCTGTCAATGTGATAGTCTGTCTAGGCCCGAAGGCGGTGAGATCCAACCCTGAAAGATCCCAGCGTGATGCAAAGGGTGTGGCACCAACACTGAGATAAGTATCTAGGATGAACAAAAATCCCATCCTGAATGTCTAGAAAGTGCTGAGCATAAAAAGCCATCCTTGGGCGCAGACCCCACACAGGTTGATCCAGGTCGTGGTGATATACTGCCTGTATATGTCAAGTCTGACATGTATGTTCAAATCCTGTTTGGAAGGGAGGAGGTGAGCCAGAGTGTTACACGAGAACTGATAGGGGGGAGGTGATCAATGTCAACCCGATGGAACCTAAAAGGGATGAGGCATGGGCATACCAACAACAGACTTTGGGGGAGGGGTCTAACTTGGCAAGCGCCACTGAAGAGAAAAAGGCCAGGTAGGAGTATCTATTGTGAGCGTCTTGGAGTCTGCAAAATAATAGAGGCAGTGAATAAACCAAACCAGATCAAAGATGGCCCCAATCTAAAGGTATGAGCCCCGAACTCAGCTAGAATGATGCTATGAGAGGTGGACCAATGACATTTGATGATACGTCAGAGGAAGATAGTCTGAACGCACTCAATAGAGGTCCAATCAGAATCCAGAAGGGACGACACCCAAATAATAAAGCCATAAAGTACTGTAGGTCTAACCAAGGAATCCAAGAGGGACAATTTGGATGCAGTGTCCTGAAAATGATGTCTGAAACACTATCTCTCCAAAATGGCAAGGGAACCCATCCCTTTACTGATCCTGGGCAGAATGGTGGGTCTCAGGCTGAAGCGAGGGCCAGAGAACTTGACCCCAAGGTAGGTGTATGAAGAAGTAATCTCAATCTCCATGCCCTGATAGTAGAAATGAAGATGTTAGGTCTTCAGGCAGTTGAAGATCATCACCCGTGTCTTACCAAGATTCACCACCAGCTGTCTCAAATCACAGAAAGAGGCCAAGCTATCAAGAAGTCTCTGGAGACTTTTCGGTGAGGAGGCAAGGAGAATCACATCGTCAGAGAAGAGGAGAATAGAGATAGGAACCTGGTGCAGGTAGCAACCATCACTCGGGAGTGAGGAATCTCTGAGAAAAGCCTCTAGCTCGTCAATGTAGATGCCAAACAAGGTGGGGGAAAGGGAGCACCCTTGTTTCACTCCAATAGTGCACTGGATAGGGTCAGAGAAACCCTTAGGAGTCCTGAATTTTCCCTCAACATGCTTGTAAAGTCTCATAATAGCTGTCAGAAGAGTCTCAGAAATCCTGATATCTCTAAGTCTCTGGAAGAGGGCCACCCAAGGGATAGTATCAAATGCCTTATGAAAGTCAATGAAGCAACAATAGACTTTCACAGAACGATGGCAAGCCTCCTCAATAATTTCTCGCAAAGTCAGGATGTCGTCCATGGTCTGGTAATCTGCCTAGAAGCCGGCTTGACCTCTAGCCTTGCAATCTCTCCTATCCAACTCCCTATTAAGAACAGTATTTAGTGTCATTATGTAGATTTTGGTGAAGGTGTGCCCAATCATGATGGTCCTATAGTTGTTGGGGTTAGAAACTGACCCAGCCTTGTGAATCAGATAGATTAAGTGTCTCGACCAGAACTCAAGGAAGGCGGTGCAAACCACACTATTAAAGAGTGTCAAAAGATAGGAGCTCGATACAAAGATACCAAGCTTGAAGAGCTCAGCTTGAAAACTATCCTCATCAGCCGTCCTGCTACATCTCATGGATCTGACAGCCTTGTAGATGTTGGAAGCGGTAAAGATATGGCAGTGAGGGGGAGGGGAGAGGTCGAGAGATGGTTGGTCAGGGATGTCGTAAAGGGTGGAGGTGTGGGAGGCAAGGGATCTAAGATCGATGGTGGAAGGCGGAGAGGGACACTAAGGGACATGGTGTGCCAGAAAAGCTTAGGATTATGAATGAGCATATCGTACAGGGATGTGCAATGTGAGAAAATGAAAGCACATTTCTTCGAGTGAAGAAAGCGGCGGTAGGAGGAATGGAGGCCAGCAAAGTCAGAAGGGAGAGTCTCAAAGGAAAAGTGCAAGGAGCGGTGGAAAGATTTGCATTCATTGTCAAACCACCTATTCATAGGGTAAGTAATCTGGCGTGGGGATCTAAGGATAGGGCGGTGAGGGATGGAGAGGAGAGCCACCTCTCAAATAGCAGTTATCAATAGGTCAAACATGGAGGAAGCATGACAGCAGTCAGAAAATCTCTTAGGCGANCGAGAGGAGACGACAGAGGTGGAGAATAAAGAGATCAGAGTCACCCTCAGAAAACTATAAATGGAAGTGGGTAGGAGAACGATCAAGGAAAGCCAGGGGACGGGGAGGGAGAGATGAGCGAGGGGGAGGAGAAAAGTGAAGCGCAAGGCTCAGAAGAGTGTGGTCGGCTAACAGAAGACGAGAGATAGTGAAGTGGCAGATGGAAGGGATAAAAGAAGCGCTAGTGATAACATAGTCAACCACACTGGTGCCACCGCTCCTTGCATCTTTGGAATGGGGACGCACCAGGGACATGGGGATGGTGTTATGGTGTCCCAGTAGCGCCACCCAAATCGTTGTCATCCTCCGAAAGCACAGGGTCATTCCCAAAGGGGACAAGGGGATGAAACAACATCCCTCAACCCCTCATGGGACTCCCAGACATCCCCCATCACGACTACATAAAGTGCATTTAAAAAAAAAAACTATTTTTATTTGTTTTATGGGTTCTATTCTAACCCTAGGGGTATGTGGGGCCCATCTCGTGTGTTATATTCCTTCAAAACACTATAAGCTTCATTTCTATTCATTTTTTCCCTTCACTACATTTTGGGCCCTGCATTTTGATTTTTTAGTTTGTACTTGTTTTGATATTCATATCACGGTACTCAATGTAATCATCTTTATGATTAGATACTCATACTTTTGATATTTATTATATAATATATCTCATCCATTTGTTGATTGGACTATTTAAAATTTTATTGTTCAATGTTCCATGTAAAATGTTCAATGCAATGTTCAAGTATTTAGTAATTCTAATTTACTATTTTACAGTTATTGTTTTACATTTTTATGTCTTATCTAGTCCCCCCATTTCCCCAGGGCGGTGTAACTACGAGTAATCATGAAAATTTGATTGATTATGTGAGGATTTTTTTTGGTAAAAAAGAGGCCCGAGAAAGTCATATTGATATTAAATAAAATAGAAACATTCATAAGCATATAACGCTAGCCATCATTGACAGATAAATCTAAACAAAATCACAAGCATAGACGTCCAAAGCCAGTCACATAGCCAAAGTACTAGATAGCTAAGCTAGGAATTATATAACAAGATACTAAACGAGATGATCCTAAAGTGTATAAAGGAAAGAAAAAGTATCCCTAACATTACTTCTACATATCGATCCTAATCCAAAATTAAACCAAAACTCTTCAATCCTACCTCTCTACCTCCATCACAGCTATGAATCCTCACTCCCAAGCCCATCTAGGTTTTCGTCATACATATATTTAAATACCAAATCTTCTTCTTCATTTATGTTATCACCAACTGATTCGACAATTAACCAATGTTTATATTGAGCTACCTCTTTGATTTGTAATAGATCCATCAAAGGTCATTTCTATGTTAAGCGACCTAATTTTGATAGGAGTATCATCTTTTCAATTCCTACCAAACATCGAGTCTCTTGTAAATACACACCCTCAGTTCACAAAACACAATTGATCGCCAATGACAGAGAATGTTGCTAAAATCATCCTAAAAAACCTAAAAAATCCTTTGACATTCCCAATGTTGTATAAACTTTCCTCATTCCCAATCTATCCCTCATAGATTTCAATAAATCTTATGAAATACGAAAACGAATGGACATTAAAAAATGAGAGTTGTCATTCGCGTAGTGTACTTCCTGACTTTGAGATGTCCACCACATTCCTATCGCAAGGATTCATTGTAAATGCTGAAAATAAATATCCTCTCCACCTTGCTATTAATTCTGTCCTATCATCATTATCCCCATTTTGGCAGTTACTCCAATTTTCAACTAAATATAAGAAAATCCCGCTACTTGATAAACTTCATTTACTCCAAAATATGAAGATATAGTCCTCTACTAATTCTTGGGATTTTTAAAAAATAATTGCTATTATTTCCCTCCAATAATAGCCATTGTCATTCACCTCTTCTCAATGCATATTGGATTTAAAAATAGTCGTTGTCATTCACATCTTGTCAATCACCATTTAAGGCTAGACGATTATGTGAAATATTGAATATTTAATAATGTTTATTATATCATATAGTAGAAAATATTAGGCCCCATTTGTTTGGGGAATTGGAATTTGACTCAAAACCTTATTATCACAAAAAACAAGTTTTGAAATCCCGGTTTTGCATCTTGGGGAATTGGAATTTGACTCAAAACCTTATTATCGCAAAACCAGGATATGATTTCTAATTCCACCTATTCAGTAGGAAGATGATGTCACTCATTTTGATGTCTAAACCCGGTTTTGCTTGACGAATCCGGAATTGCAATTTAGAGAAACAAACATCGGATTTCGCAAAAACGGGAAGTGTCACTCCCAATTCCACCCCAATTCCGCGAAACAAACGGGGCCTTAGTTAAGTAGTTTAAAAAGAAAGAAAGAGAAAAATGTTATTACATTTCAATGGAATTAGAAACCATGTCTTATATAACAATGTCAATTTTCTTAGATTGATGATACCTTTTTGTAAGGCATAGTCATTATTTAATTTTTGATCGGTAAAAGGCCGAGGCCATATTGACATTTCGGCCATTTGATAAAAGTTCAAAAATAAAAAAATTTCTTAACAGTTTTTTAGGTTTTTCGAATTTTTTTTAGTTTTTACTTAATATGACTTTGAATAGAAAAATATTAAAAATTAAAAAAATGAGCAACAAAACTGATAAAAGTTCATAAATTAAAATTTGTAAGAAAATATTTTTCTTTATATAATCTTATTATTTTAAAGTTAATAATACATATTAAAATTTAAAAATATATAAGTTAAAAATACATATATATTTTAATTAAAAAATAGGACACTATTCATCAAAAAAAAAATAGGAACAAAAATGATAAGTTAAGATTAATTAATCCGAGATAAATTTATTGTTCCTTTAGTTTAGTTTATATTTGTTTATTAGACAACAAAAAAAATAGAAGATTAAAAAAAAAACAGACGCAAGTAGCTAGAGGAGAAACTTCTTTCAAAGATTGAAGGAGGCAACTACCTTTAGATTATATCTCTAAGCTGCCAGGTTCCAATTCATATATTAGTTACAGTTTTAGTACTTTTGTTTACATTTTTAATGGCTATTGGATATGGAATTTCTTTGTTGAGTAACTTTTGTTGAAATCACTTCTACGTTAATCTAAGAAATGAGATTATATATTCTAATAGAGACAATTCGTATCACTTCTATTTGTTGAAATCACTTCTTTGTTGTGTAACTTTTGTTGAAATCATTTCTATTTTATGATTTTTGGTAATGGGGTACAAAGTTGATTCAAAAGGCAAACAAATGAAGGTCTATTAAATATTCAGAATAGAGATGTGGTATCTATATAATCTAGTTAACTTCCAAGGAATGTCTTTAAAGATTTTAATGTTGATAATGACTTTTTTTATCACATAATTTTAAATAAATTTAGAGATTATTATTTAGAGACTAAATTTTAGACTAAGCCTAAGATTTTTATTAGAATTTACATTCTGAAATTTAAAATTTAATACAGATTTTGGAGTTAAAAAATATATTTATATCAATAAATAGAAAAAATATATAAAAAAAGATTTATACTCTCAAAATCATATCAATTAGTTTTTGTAGGAGGACATGGAAGGAAGATAGTATTGACAATGCTCCTTTCCAAGGTAATTTTCATCATTAAAATAAATCAAGAAGTCAAATGGAACCTAAAAATTTAATATTTTCAAAAATCATTATTTATATATAAATGTATATCTTTATTATTGCCTATAGGAACATATTTGACATTGCACACTGAGAAATAAAAGAGAGGTACTAGAGAGTACCGTCATCTACGAGCTTTCTACCTCACAATTACAAGTCACTGTCAGTTACTATTGCATTCAGTTGTGGATTGTAGACCAATGAACCAATCATAAATAACTATTTTTTTCTTGTTCAACTAGTTGTAAAGTTTAAATATTTATTGTTCAACTAGTTGTAAAGTTTAAATATTTATTTATGAATTAAATATATTCTATAAATAAATTTTTTCAATTATGATTGGTTCAATTGATTTGCTCTTATAGGACCCCTTTTTTCGGAGGCTTCCCAAATTTGTTTTTTTCGAATAGTTTTTAACCATAGTTTTGTAATATATAATTTATATATCATTGAATTTATTTTTAAATTGGTCTTTTAATTTACAACATAGTATATTTTATATTTTATAGTTTATTATGTAAACATGTTATTTTCATTAAAAAATTCAATTATTTATAATATATAACTATTATATATTCTAAAAAATTTACTATATTATATTTTTAATATATATATGCTATAAATAATTATTACAATTTCTAATATATAATATAAAAGTACCATATCATATATGCTATATTATATAATTTTATTATTTCATATCTCTTTATTTATTATTGAATTTCCACCTTACATTTTTAATTTATAACTATATTTTAAATTTTTAAAATTATAACTATACAAATGAAATTATAATATATACAAATACAATTTATTAAATATTATTTTTCAGATTTTATACAAAGTTTCTTATTTAATTTTTAATCTATAATAATTTTACTTTTGTTATATATTAACAGTCATAAAACTCATTCAATCATTGACAACATATGACAATTTATTCACGAAGGATAGATAAAACAAAAGTTGATCTTTTGTGGGTGACATTTTTTACTTGGCACAACTTCCCCCATCTTTTAATAACAAAACAATATTGAAAATTATGTAATATATATTTATTAATAGTTAAACAGGATTGAAAGTAAATATGTGAGAAAATGATGAAATTGAGAGAGATTATTATAAAAAAAGTAAAATTGATAAAAAATAATAATAAAATTAATTATATTTATTCAAATGATATTTAATTTATTTTTTAATGCCAAGTTTTATATCTAATTTTGGGATCACATGTGGTGGTTGTATAATTTAATTCAATCCACGTCACTTTATTTATGTATAAATTCCCTCAATAAAATATAATTGAATTTGTAAATTTAAAGTTTATTCTAAAATCTGAAATCTCTCAAACTAATAAATTAAAAAATTTAATCTTTAGATTGCTATTAATAAAAATGGAAAGACACAACTTCCATCAAAATTAAATGATAATAATCAAATACATTTCAAATACAAAATTGAAAAATATATTTAAATTTTCATGATGTATAATCAAATTTTTATATTCTAAAATTTTTAATCAAATCATCCAGATTAATTTAACTTGAGAATTGTATAATTTTTTACTTTTAATATATCTATTTCTCTCTCTCTCTCTCTCTCTCTCTCTCTCATATATAT